>CAUYLG010033245.1:0-112194 GCA_963573385.1 Cacajao melanocephalus | reverse complement strand
ATGCCCATCGATAATAGACTGGGCAGGGAAAATGTGGCATATATACACCATGGAATACTACGCAGCCATAAAAAACGATGAGTTCGTGTCCTTTGTAGGGACATGGATGAACCTGGAAACCATCATTCTCAGCAAACTGATGCAAGAACAGAAAATCAAACACCGCATGTTCTCACTCACAGGTGGGTGCTGAACAATGAGAACACATGGACACAGGGAAGGGAGCATCACACACTGGGGTCTGTCGGGGGGAAATAGGGGAGGGACAGCATGGGGTGGGGAGTAGGGAACAGATAGCATGGGGAGAAATGCCAGATATAGGTGATGGGGAGGAAGGCAGCAAATCACACTGCCATGTGTGTACCTATGCAAAAATCTTGCATGTTCTTCACATGTACCCCAAAACCTAAAATGCAATAAAAAAAAAGGATAATATGATCAAGTTTTTGAAAATAATTGTAAAAATTTGAATGAAATTAAAAAATTATTTAAAAAAATTTATCACAACTGACATAAAATCAAAGAAAATATAAATTGTTCTTTCTCTATTTAAAAAAAATCCTTAAAAAAAATCACATAAAATCTTCTTCACAAATAAAAGAGCAGTTTCAGATAGTTTCACAGGACAAGATTGGAAAACTTTAATAAAAAATAATAGCAAGCTTACAAAAATCTTTCTAAAGAAATAAAATAGTCAGAGTACTGAGTATTTAATTTTAAGAAACCAGAGTTAACATGGTATTTAAATATGTTGAAGGCATTATAAAAGAAATGTACTGGACAATCCACTTACAAACAAAAGTGCAACTCTTAAAGATAATATTTGTAACAAAAATCAGTAATACATAAAAATTATAACATACTATGTCCATACTAGGTTTATTTCAGGATTTCAATTTGGTTCATTATTCAAAAGTTAATCAACATAATATATTTTGTTAGTGAAATAAAGGAGAAAACTATATTATCTCAATAAATGCCTATATATAATTTGATAAAATTCAACCTCTATTGATGACAAAAATTTAAAAATATTTGAAAACCTAGAATATGAAGATTTTTCTTAATCTTTAAAAACAATCATCTGGTGTTTAACAACCAGAATGTTAACTCTCATGTTTCCATTCAGTTTTGTACAAATTGTATCATGTTACTGTGTGATAAAATAAGGCACTGAAATGAAAACAAATGTATAAGAATCAGAAAGTAACAAATAAAATTATTTGTAAATACTATAAAATTTTAAAGTATAATTTCTAATTGCAAAATCTATGAAGAATAGAATAGGAAAATAAATTTTATGATATTCATATAATGGCATATTATACGAGTAGACAAAATGGATAAAATAAGACCTTACAGAAGAACAGAGTTGACTCTTCTATAAATACATTGTTGAGTTAATAAACCAGACGTAAGAAAGTTTGTATAATTCTGTGTGTAAAATTTCAAAAGTTGGCAGGACTAACTTGTGATGGTAAAAGTCTGGATAGTGGTATATTTGAGGATAAAGAAAATTGTAATTATTGAGAGGGGACATGAAGGAGGATTATGGGTCTCTAGTAATATTTATTGGAAAATGCAGTGATCATGCCAATCTGCTGATTTATAATTACTCACAAGGGTATATTCTTATCATTTGTGTACTTTTCTGTATAACAGTTTTTAATTTTTTTAGTTTATAATCAAATAAGGCACAGAGCAGATATTAGAATGCTACCTTCTGTGTAAGAAAGGATGAGAAAGTAATACCTATCTATACAATCTGTCTATCTACACACACAAAATAGAAAGCAATGCACAGTGGTTATTTTTAAGAGGAGAACAGAGTTAAAACAAAATTCTCAGTAAACTTTTTATACACTTTTGATTTTGAACCAAATAAATATTTCACATATTTAAAAATAGACTTGAAAAACTAAGCCTTAAAATAAAAAGTCAGCTGAAACAGACCTTCTCCTTTCATTAGTATTTAGAAAATAGAACAAAACCATTGTTTGTACACGATCAGCTGAAACAAGCTGGTTAAGCAGAAAAAAAATTGCAGGCTTTTTTTTTTTTTCCAAAGCCTATCAGAAACTTATGAATACAAATACACTGCATTCCAGAAAAAAAGATAAATATATTATAGGATAAAAGAGACTGACAGCTCATGGAGAAGTGTGAAGAGGAAAATTTTTATCATTGATGAGTTTTAAGAGAAACTATAAGGACTTTAACAAACTTGCCAAGGCCCAATGTGAGTCTGCATGTTGGTGTGAAATTCTGAGGCACCTGGGCTACAGAACCAGTCTGTTTCGCACACCAACATGTTCCCAAGGGTCTTCATTGAGTGCTCCTGGGTACCGTGTGTCAACGGCAATGCAGAGCAGCTGCTGAGAGACATGCCACTGAGGTGCATGGACCCTCCCCCAAGGGCAAGGCAAGGATACTCCTTAAGCCGAGACAGGAAGGGCACTGACAGACATGGCTTTATCAAGGCAGCCAGGCTTTCAACAACTGAATGGCTGAGGGCAAAACAAGAGAGCTGGGAGAAACTACAGTTGGATATTTTTACACTCCTCTCTGAGTGATAGAATAACTGTATAAAAAAAGTAGTAAAATACAGAATTTGAAAAACATTGTCATGCAATTTGACCTAATTTGTATTTATAGAACTCACATCAAAACTGCAGAATATCCATTATTTTCAATTGCATATAGAGCAGTCACCAAGATAGACCAACATTCTGGGTCACAAAGCAAGTTTAAATCAATATAAAAGAATGGAATCACGCAGAATATATATAGTCTCCCACAACAATGTAAACCAAAAATAAAATGCAAAGTGCCCCTCCAACCATCTGAGTGGATGCCTCCTCTAAGCCAAAGGCATTCCAAAGTTAGCCTAAAATTGTTTTTCAGGCCATGATAGAAGAGGCAGTTGAACATGCTTCATTATACACCTCAACCCCCAATTTTGCAGTTCAGGTAAATCCAGCCAGCATTAACATCAACACAGATCTTAAATCTGATCAGACAATCTATTGTCTTTGAAGCCCACTACTTGGAGGCTTCATGTGCATGATAAAACTTTGTTTTCCACGACCTCTTATGATAACCCAGACATTCCTTTCTATGGATGATGACTAACTCCTTCAATCAACTGCCAATCCAAATTTTAAAAATATACTTATGATCTCTGGAAGTTCCCCTAAACCCCCACACCCCACCAGATTGGTTAGATCTAGAAGCTGTCCCACCCTTCTAGACTGAACCAATATAAATTTTACATGTATTTGATTGATGTCTCATATCTCCCTAAAATGTGTAAAACTAAGCTGTGCCACAACCACCTTGGGCACATGTTCTCAGGATCTCCTGGGAGTTGTGTCACGGGTCATTGGTCACTCATATTTGGCTCAGAATAAATTTCTCCAAATATTTTACAGAGTTTGACTCTTTTGTAGACAATAAGGATTGTAAATAAGAAATCAGTAGCATTAAGATATCCAGAAAATTCCCAAATATTTGACAATTTAGTAATACCACTTTAAATAACCCATTAGTGAAACAGAGAATTTTTAAAAAATTAAGAAGTATTTTAGTTTACAGTATAATTAAAACACAACATATCTAATAGTATGGCTTATAGCTAAAGAAGTGTTTAGAGGAAATTAAATGGCTTTAAATAATTATATTAGAAAATAATAAAGGTCTCAACTCAATTAGCTTCCAACTTAAGAAACTAGAAGTAAAGCTAATTACACCAAAAATAAGTTGAAAAAATTAATGTTGTAATCAATAGAAAAATGACAAAAATTGATAACACAAAACTTTGAAAACAATACTAAAATTGTTTAAAATCTAGTAAGATTAGTTAAGATACAGTGAGAAAATGTAAATATATAACAAAAGAAATAAAATAAGAAACATAAGTATAAATTAACAAGCATTGAAAGGATAATAAGGGAATAGCATGAAGAATTTAATGATAATAAATTCTTTTACATAAATTAAGTGAACAAACCCTTGAAGAGTAAAACATACCATAGTTAATACAAGAAGAAATATAAAATCAAAAAATCTCATTATCTACTAAAAAATTGAACTCATATTAAAAGATAGTTCCACAAAGAAAATCCTAGGCCCAGATGACTTCTTAGCAATTTCATGAAACTTTGATAGAGATAATGTGAATTCTACACAAACATTTTAAGAATAAATCAAAAATTCTGCACAATTTTTTGTAGTACTAAAAAACTAAAGGGTTATTCTAACACATTTTGTGAAACTTATATACTGATATTAGTATTTGACAAAGACTCTGGAAGAAAAAGTTACAGATCAATATCTCTCACAAACACAGACATAAAATCCTTAACAAAACGTTAGTAAATCTTTCCCAGCAATATATAAAAAGAATAATAAATCATGACCAAGTAAAATTTATCTCAGGAATGCAAGGTTGTTTTAACATTTGAGAATTAGGCAATGTAATTCACCACATCACCAGAATGAAGAGAAAAAATGATCATCTCAGTAAATGCAGAAATCATTTGATTAAATTTACAGCCTCTTCATAATAACTTTCAGGAAACTAGGAGCATAAAAGAAATTCCTCATTCTGAAAAAAAGGACATTTAGAAAACAAAAACAAAACAAAAAAAACCCTCTAGCTGACATCATTCTTAGTGGTGGAATATTGAATGATTTTCCACTAAGATCAGAAAAAAGAACATATTTGCTCTCTCAGGTTGTATTCAATGTTGTACTGGAAGTTCAAACTACTGAAAAAAATAGAGAAGAAAGGTAGGAAGGGAAGGAAAGATGGGAAAAGGAAATAAAGATTGGTTGGGAAAAAAGAAATAAAATGTTGACTGTTATTACTTGTAATAATGACTGTATATGTAAAAAACTCAATGGAATCTACTAAAAATCTACTGGAAGTAAAAATTACATTTAACAATTTTATAAGAGGCAATGTCAATATACAAAAAACAATTATATTTTTAAAACTAGCAAATAAGTATTGGCTAAAAAATTATAAAACATTATCATAACAGTATTATGAAAAATATTTAGGAAAAAATTAGCAAATAATATTCAAGTCTGATACATTGAAGGCTATAAAATATTGCATTTAGTGATTGTTTAGGAATTATAGAAAGAATCTTTAACTTAAAAGTTAATATTATATCACTTTGCCATCAATATAGGAACCTTATTTTAACATAGTTTTATATGTATCCTTTTCCTTTGCACTATTATTGCTTATATATACACACAGACACACACATACATACACACACACATACACATACATATGTATATAATTATTGTTTTAGAAGTTATGTCTTCTAAAGAAATTAAGAGAAAAAAATTATATGGGCTTTCATATTTCTCCATATGTTTTTTTTTTATTTTCTGGGCTCTTTATCTCTTTCTGTTAATCTGAATTTCCATATGGTATCAATTCTCTGCATTCTGAAGCAATTTCTTTAGCTTTTTGTGTGAAGAGATATAAAGACAAATTCTCCCAATTTCTTCTCTGGAAATATCTTAAAGCTGTTCTGATTTTGAAGAATAGTTTTTCTAGTTGTGTAATTTGTATGTGTATGTATGTGCACACATACACCCATGTGCATTTTCTAGCACTTTAAAGGTGGTGTTTTTCTATCTTTTGGCCTCCATTGTTTCTTCTTACAAGTCAGCTGTCATTCAGATTATTGTTTCCTTGCATGAAATATACATTTTCCTCTGGCTGATTTATAGAATATTCAATCTCTCTCTCTCTCTCTCTCTCTCTCTCTCTCTCTCTCTCTCTCTCCTCTCTCTCTCTCTTTCTCTCCTCTTTCTCTTCTCTCTCTTCTCTCTCTCTCCTCTTCTGCCTCTCTCTCCCTCTCTCTCCCTTTCTCTCCCCACCAACTCACTCTCTGTTTTGCAGCTGGACTATGATCTGAATAGATGTGGTATATTTATCCTGCTCCTTAGTACTTGTCATTCTGAGGAGTCAACTGATTAACTAAAAGCTCAGGATTTTCAACAGGATCCTCTCACTCTAGCTGTTTGAACTCTAGCTGTCTCACTATGACTCTGGCCATTACATAGCCTAAGAAATCTCTATTCAACCCTCAGTTGCCCAGTAGCTTTTGTCTACTTGACTGTGTTTCCGCATATCAGCAACTTAGTATTTGGCCAAAACCTTGAGAGCTGCTGCTGATTTTCGAACTTCTTTCTCCACACAGCTCCCTTTTCTCCAACCACCCTGCTTTGCTGTCTCTAGCTGCTTCGACCTTTCAGAAGCTCTGATTTCTGTAATCTCAGTTCCTCTAAGCCCCTGAACTTTCCTGGTTCTCCACTTCCCTGCAAAGCAGTGCAGTGTCCCCTGGCAAAATGCCAGAGCAATCACAAGGCTCACCTCATGTATTTCCACCTATCTCAAGAAGCACATTGCTGTGTTGCAATGTGATTCCATAATCTAGAAGCTTTGCCTAATATATTTTTTCCAATTTTTAATATTTATTTACAGCAAGAGGGATTATCTGGTACCAATTTATCTGTTATAGCAGAAGCAGAACTTTACACATTTTTGTTTTTCAAGTTTTTAAACATTCAGAAATTGTGAAAGAATGTTAATAATTGTTAGCACTTTTCTACTTCTAAAAAATCTTTTTAGATACAAATTTTTTACAATAACATTTTTAAATAAGTTGCAGTCATAATAATACTTCACCAATAAATGCTTACATATTTCCTCTGAATAAGGACCTTTTCCAACATAACTGTAATACATTATTATACTTAAAATTAAAATAATTCCATAGTAACATATATGCATACTATACTCAAATTTACCCATTTGCCTTCAAATTGTCACTTAACTGATTTGTTTGTTTTGTTTTTTTATTTAATTATTTATTCCACATCCAGGATCCAATCAGCCTCATGCATTACAATGCATTTGTTCTTATTTTTCTATGGTCTCTTTTAAACTAGAATAGTAGTTCTGTTTACTGTTTGTTTACTTGTTTTCCTTTTAAAGAGCCAGGCAATCAGTTTTCTAATTGAATTTTCCACAATTTGGATTTTCTGACTGTTTACTAATGCTATTGTTTAAAGCATTCTTCTATTTCTGAATTTCAGTTAAATTTAACCTTAGGGCTAACGATTTTGTTAGATTAAGATTAGATATTTTTGTCGAGATACATCATAGGTGATACTGTAACTTCAAATAACATCTTGCCAGGAGACAAAAAATGCCATGATGTTTCACTATAAATGATGCTACTTTGGATCATTTGCTTAATGTAGTTACCACCCTCTTTCCATTTTAAGATAATATTTTTCTCTTATAATCAGTAAGTAACTGAGCAACAATATGTGTCACTGTGAATTTTTTTTCCAAAAACATTTCACCCACAGGTGTTTGCACCCATTGCTAGTATTTTCTTGAATACATTTTTATATTAGGGGTTGCAAATTGGCGATTTTTAAATTATACATTGATTAGCTATCATTTTTGTAAAGACTTCTTTAAATTCCCCATACTTTATATACTTAGAGAAACTGAAAGCTATTGAATAAGAATTAGAAAAATATCATTTTAAAAATCAGCATCTACAGGTCATTTGTCCCTTTTGGAGCTATCCTGTATAAAGTTGTAATGTTGGTTTTTATAAGGCCAAGGGAAAAGTTTCACTTCGCCCTCTGAAGGTTTCCTGAAAAAGCAACTTGCAAACAAAGTTGTCTGATCATAGTTTTCTGCGATACAGGAGCCTTCAGGATAAAGCCCCAAAGATAACAGGGAGATTGTTCATTTTTATGGTCAGGTTCAACAGTGTGGACAGCCATGTAGAAATATAACTGGACTAAAAGAATATGATCTAATGGTAATGGGCTGAATGGGGAGACCCAGCAAGGCTTGTCTGTCTAGATTCTTCTGGGTCTCTCCACACAGTATTTCTTCCTTCAAGGCATGGGGCAGGACACTCTCTGGAATGGGGTCTTGTGACCTAGAGTGAAACATGGTAGATAAGATAATTTCTTTATGACTAGTTTTTACACAGAAAGGAGAAGTGAAAATTAGAGTAATATTTTTAGGTTTCACAGCCGGCTTTGAGGAAAAGGAGCTCTGATTTCTATGACCCACCTTGGGGAGGAATGATTTTGGCTTCTATGGCTAGCCTCAGGGCAGAAGGAGGGGCCAGAGGCAGGAGGGCAGGAGAAGGCCAGGGAGAGACCTGTGCTTCTGAGTCTGCTTCTGAGGCCTTCCTTCTGGGATTTTGTTTCCTGAGTCCCAGCAGTGTCAAGGCCGGACCAGTCTGGCTGAAGTTTTCTTTCTCAAAGCTGAGGTGGTAGCTCCAGGCTGCTGAAGCTCCAAGAGCCATTGCCTGGGGCTCTCCCATGGGCTCTGGAGTTCCCATAGAGCTGGTTCCAGAGAGGGCTTTTCCTTGTTAATTTGGTTAGAAATGGCAAATTTCCCAGTGGAGACATGAGGGATTCTGGTTGCAGTGGAGGCTAAGGTGTATGTATCCTCAACTGACTAAATGTTTGCCAACCAGCTTCTGTAAAAACAGATTTCATACTCAAGGGCACCTTCTCCTTTTGGGGCTGATTATCCTCTTTCAAGCCAAGGAGAAATAATCCCTGACAAGCACTCATGGGCATGGCTGCAGCACATCCTGTTCCATTTTATCTCTGCCTTATTTGCTTGGAGTGGGCAATTCCCTCCTTAACAGAAATTGAGAGGAATCATTATCTTCCTTCTTAAAACCAAAACAAGAAACAAAATATCAGGTAAAAAGGTCAGCTCTTCTGAGAATTACTCAGCACCCTGAAACTCAGACACTTTAAACTGAAGTAATGTCATCTTCAGCCATTTTTCCAGGCAGAAGGGATGCACCTGCTACTGTGAATGAGCTGTGTAATGAGGCTTGGAGAAAAAAGGACATGGAGCTAAAATCATAAAGCATTTTCTCTGAACTTGTTTGCACCGAAGCATCTCCTTTAATAGTCACTTGCAATATTCTTATTATTTGTCTTGTTTTAAAAATTAAAAAAAGAGAAATTGTTGACAGATCAGGTCACTTGTCCCCATTTACATGGCTGAAAGGCAGTGGAGTTACATTTAAAAATTAAGGGGCAGGGGGACATCCAACCCTAGATTTTTCACAACCCCACTGACAAAGACCTTCTGTCGGCTCTATCTAACTCCTTACCGTGCCCACCTGGTTTTCAAATGTAATGTCACTGCCTTCCAGCCATGCAACTTGAGGCAACTGACCTGATCGCTCAGTAATTTCCCTTTTATTCTTATATTTTTGAAACAAGATAAACAATAAGAATATTTCAAGTCACTATTAAAGGAGACTCTACAGTACAAACAATTGCAGAGACAATGCTCTATGATTTTAGTTCCTTGTCCCTTTTCCTCCGAACCACCTTACATACCTCACTCACAGTAACCACACAAAAGGGAAATCCCTATTCCTACTTCATATTTAAGGACATCGTGGCAGAGAAAGCTAATTGACTACTGTGACAGGCACTAAGTCACCCTGCCCTCTCCCCTGACCCTTGTCACCAGCCTCTGATGGACTCTGCACTGATGACTCATTCCCAACTCACTACCTACTCAGGTATTTTCCAGAAGTAGGACTTCCAGTGCTAAACCCAGGACAGTCCAGGACAAACTAGGATGTCTTCTCACCCTAAATTCCCCCTCCTGTAGTAGACTATTATTCCTTTACGTATACCCTCACACACTCCACACTCCAGTGTCTTTCTGGTCCTCAGCCATGGTCTCATTTAATTTTGTGTCGTTTAAGCCAAAGAGAAAGATGGGTATTTTCCCTGACATGTAGCAATCTCCTGTTAGATTCAAGACTGAATGACCTTGCTCTTTTATCTTCTTGAAACTTGTTTTCCCCAGCTTTATTAAGGAATAATTGGCAGATAAATGGATAAGAAAAATGTGGTATACATACACAATGGTATACTACTCAGTCATAAAAAGGAAGGAAATCTTGTCATTTGCAAAAACGTGGATGAACCTGGAAGTTATGCTAAGTGAGGTAAGCTAGGCACAGAAAGATCAATACCACATGATCTCACGCATGCAACTTGAAATTATGCCCTTTATGATTCCTCTTCATGGGAGGTTTCAAGCCCAGGAGACCATGCACCCTAGCAACATGCCTCCTCAGTCTCTTGATAGGCTTTGGGCCCCTGCATACCCAGGGCTCTGCTCTGACATTCTAGAACCTCACTTTGGTCTGGGACATTCCATATATCAGTGGTCTCTCAAGCTATATATCATTTGTTCAGATTTACTAGTAAATACTGAACAACAACAACAACAAAAAACCTGGAAGAACACACAGCATACACACACACAGACACACACACACAGACACACATGAAAAAACCTACTAGCAGTGCATGAGCATGTGGGCCTTAGATTTCATATCAACTGGGTTCATATCACTTCGTGTGATTTTAGATAAGGTATTTACTTATTTGAGTCTCATTCTCCTTGCTCTAAGAAGGAGTCATGATTAAATGATTTGCTCTCAGGAACAATTTAGAATAGGACCTGCTATACAATGGGTGCTTACTAACACCTAGCTTCCTTTTCTCTGTTAAGCTGGGAACCATGACTTTTCTTCCCCAGAATTTCAGTCTGTGATAGGCACACAGAAGTGGACTTTACTAGATTTCCGGCAGGGCTGGATGGGCCTTGCAGGTACAGATGCAGTTAGTGCCTTCAGGGCCAGCATAAATGGCTTCTTGTAGGAACCAGAGTTTCAATTTCTTGTGCAAGACACATGGCGACCAGACACCCCTGGGAAGCACCCAGAGTCACTCCCAAGTCCACCTGAGTCCTCACTGACTACACAGTGCCAAATGCACACATGGGTACTAATTGAATAAAACTTCCCCAGGATCAATATGGCTTCACTCCAAGTAAGCCTACTATTTAAATAAGCAAAAGGATGTGCCACTGACAGGCCTCTGCTATTTATTTGTCTCCTAATTATGAGCATATTTGGCTGACTCTAAACCAATTTATTTGTAGAAATCACACAATTAAAAAGGTCTCATTACTAAAACCTGGATATCCTTTTATGCAAATGAAGTGCTATGATATACAGGGATTTACTATGAACAAACAAAACTGAACTTGGATGCGCATGTGCTTCCAGTCAAAAGAAGTTTCCAACTGGGTGGAGCCGTGGACTGCCCTTGCCACGTGTCTTTTGTGGAGAGGGGAGGCCAATAACACTTTCTCCAGCCTGCAGGTCAGCACCCACATCAGCAATGGAGGCAGAGCAAGGATATTACACTTGATCTTAGGCAAAAGACTGAGAAGCAACAGAGAGCAAGAATATTGCTCTCCACCAAAACAGCCACGTGAATGGCCCTTCCCATACCCTGGCCTCAGTTTCAAAATCTTCACTACTCCAAAACCCTGTACATCTGCACATTTTCAGCCACTCACAGTCACAGCCGCACCCTGAGGTCATATGTATCATTAAAAGTATAAATATCCAATTACTTCTAGGCAGCTTACCATGTTCTATACTGTGCTAAGTGCTTTATGTGCACTACCACATTGAATTCTTACTACAAACTTTTGAGATAGGAATTATTATTATCTCCACTTTATAGATTAAGCAATTAAGTTCCAAGTTCATACAGCTAGTAACTAAGAAACAAGACTTATACACAGATGTGTGTGACATTAATGTATATTAAATATCTGTTGTGAAAAACATTTCTTTTCTGCAGTCTCTATTTAACCTTTCAATGTCTGACTAAAGTACATCCCTTCACCTGTCCCAATAAAACTGCCCAGATATGAGCTTACGGAGAACTCCAGTTCTGCTCTGTCTTTTCAGCCCATCAACCTCAGACCAGCTTCACTTCCTTCCTGTCAACCTGGCTGCTGTTGTCAATCATTTCAACTACCTGTTTACTAATTCCTTCAATTCCCCTGATCCCTTAATATTTTCTGCACAGGCTCTCATGATGTACAGGCGTGGATTAATACAATCACCTGTTTTTCCCTTTGCTGCCCAGGGATTGTGGAGGCCACTGAACAAAATCTGCTGCACCTGTTTGAATTCAGCCTTCGTGGAGCTTTCAGTCTCACTCAAAATCCTTCATTCTGCTCAAGTTGTCTCTCTTTCCTCTTCCCTGCAGGGATGACTCTCAGCCTTTGTCTCTGTCTTCTGGCTCCCCACCAGGCCCCTGCCCTCATTCCCTCAGCTGATGAATAACTGGTCTATCTATGTTGCTGGGAAACTTGAGATCATTAAGCATGAACTCCTTCAACTTTTCTCTGGAAATCCCTTTATCTTCCCTCATTTTTCTCCCACCTGTTGCCAAGATATCAGATATCACAGTCTTCAACAAGACCTCACTTTGTCAAAAAGCCTCACCAAAATCTGTGCTGCCACTGAGTGCCCACCGTGTCTTTATGTTTACCATCAATCGTTCCATCGTCTCCTGAGTCCCCTACAACCTCCCTATGGCCCCTCTGGGAAGAGTCTGCTCTTTCTCTTAATGGAAATTGGAAGTTGCTGATAGGGCTTATCATACCTCCTTCCGAAACATCCTCCTCCCTTGATTTCTGTGATAACACACTCTTAATATTTGGGTGGCTACTTGGGGTCTTCCCTTTGACTCTTTTCTTACTTCACTGCTTCTTCACTGAATAGATTTTATCCACATAAATGAATCCAAATACCATGCATACTCTGATGATTCCAAAATCAATTTCCCAATCCCAGATCTTAACTGAAGACTAGAGATCTGTTTTATATGGCAAAAAATGATGTGCCAAGAAATAAACCCAGCCTCCTTCTTCTAAACCTAGTTTTTTGGGGGTAATCTTTGTTTTGAAGACATTAAATTTGATCAAATCACCCAAGGTAGAAACTTAAGAATTGTATTTTAAGCCAGATATGGTGGCTCATGCCTATAATCCCAGTGCTTTGGGAGGCTGAGACAGGAGGATTGCTTAGGCCAGGAGTTCAAGATCAACCTGGGCAACATAGCAGGACCCCATGTCTATAAAAAATAAATATCACATTTTATGTCTTCTTATCAATTGCTCTCATACATATGCCCAATCGATATTAAATCCCACTGATTTAATTTCATTAATTCATTCACTCGAAAACATTTATTTGAAGTTCCTCCATGTGAAGTAAGTAATTTCAGCTGTAGTAATGCACAACTGCAGGACGCCATGCATTAGGTGCAACACAATGACACTGTGAGTCATGGTGCTACACTTTGACTATAATAATAAAGATAATAGGGATATATATAACAATGAGGATCATAATAGGCATTAGCCCCTGCCCTTATGGCTCTCAAAATGTACTGCGGGGACATGACCATAAATAAGATTAGCATCAAACAAACAAGTGAGAAATTGCAAGAGGACATCAGGAAATGATGACTGAGTCAGACACTGAAGAATGAGGGAAAGAGAAAGAATTGAATAGAAGACAAAGGGCTCCTGCACATAGTCCTGTAGGCAAATGCCTCAGGGCAGGAGCATCATGAGGCTTAACTGTCACCGAAAGGCCAGTGTGGCTGAAGCAGAAATTGGAGAAAAACTGTGCAAAATGAGACTGGAAATTAGGAGGAAAGCAGACCGCACAAAGCCCAGACCACAGAAAGGAGCTACGTCTTTGTCCGTTCTAATAGCATTGGCAAGGCAGTGAAAGCATTTACAGATATTCAGCGTGAGAGAGAGAAAAAGAAAAGCAAATTTGATTTTTGAAAATATTCACTCTGATTACAGTGTGGCAACCAGCTTGGTGAGGAGCAAGGGTGGAGGCAGGAGAATGTTGAGGCAGCAATGGTGGTATCTCTGGCAGGAAGGGTGGTGGTCTCTTGAATGAGTAGGAAGGCAGCGGGACAGGAGACAAGTGGATGGGTTGGTGAGTTATTTAGGGGATGAAATCAATAGGACACAATGATGTGTTGACTATGGAAGATTAAGGAGAAGAGGACATCATGTCCTCTTCCAAGAAGGTATATGGATTATAAGTTTGAAACTCAGAGGAAAGATGATGCTGCATATGAATGTGTGTGCTGTCTGTATATAGACAATAAGTGATATAATGTAGGTAAAAATGTCCAGGGAGAAAAACTTGAGGGAACTGAGAAGACAGCCTGTGACCAAATTCAGAGAACTCAAACATTCACTGGTTGAGTAGAAGCGAATAAGCTCAGAAAATAAATGGAGAAAACATGGTAAGAGGAGCAGAAGAAAAATGAGGAGAATACTGTCTCACGGAAGACAAGGGCAGAGAGTGTGAGAAGCAGAGAGAGATTATCAGGGCCAAAGGTACTGAGAATTCAAGAAAGAGGTCATAGGAAATAACTCTATTCAGTAGAGCTACTTGGAGGTGGAATTATGGGAACCAAAGTCACAGTAGAGTGGTTGAGAAATAAAGGTAAAATGAAGAAATAAGACTTTAAGAAACTCAATAAAAGAAGAGAGGAAGCAGAGCAATAGCTGGGGAGAATGAGGTCAAGATTTCATGTGTATTTAATGGAAAGGGCTTGAACAAATTAAAAGCTAATAGACAAATCTAGTTAACAGAAGGAATCTATGTAAACGGGAAAAAATAATACCTGTTTCATTGCTCCTGGGAAAGCAAGAGTGGATAGGTTCTGGTTTTAGGATGAGATGTGGCCTTAGCTACCAGGAGAAAGTCTCCCTTATCATAACAGCAAAATAAAAGGGGAGAGATTGAGGACAGATGCAGGTCACTCATATATTTATAATTGGGAAGATAAGGAAATTCATTTGAAAACTTTTATTTTATTTTTTATTTTTCTGCAAAGTGGATATGAACTGACAAAAGCCAATGCTAAAAAAGCACACAAGGTATATGATTTAATCTATATAACATTCTAGAAATGATAAAATGATGGAAATGAAGAACAGATTAGTGGTTACCAGAGGCTAAGGAGAAGCAGAGGGAAGTGGGTATGACTATAAAAGGGCAACACGAAGCATCATGTTGTGATAAAAACATACTTTATCTTGGCTGTATTCATGTCAGTATCCTGGATTTGATATTATGCTACAATTTCACAAGATGTTACCATTGGCAAAAACTGAGTAAAGGGTACAGGGAAACTCTCTATCTTATTACAACTTCATGTAAATGTATATGTATCTCAAAATAAAAAGGTTTAATTTAAAAATGTTGAGTAAGGGAGAGGAGGCGTGTTTATGCATTTAAAAAGTGTGAACACTTTCTGGGGAAAGTAAAGAAAGAATTGGCCAAAAAGTCCTAGTAAGATTTCCAGGTCTCTTAGAGATTGGCAATCATGAATTTACAATGACAACAATCTGCTCTGCTGTGTAGCTTTCGTTACCTACACACCACCGTCTGGGGATAAGAATAGAGAAAACAGGTGTTTGGGTTGTTCAAGATACAGGTGCACCAAACAGGTGCAATAACAAGAGCAAGAAACCCAGGACAATTTTTCTCAGATCCATCTCTGTCCTTTCCATCCCCTCTGCTGCTGCTTTGGTTCAGAATCATGCTTTTGTATCTCCTCAACATCCTTAAGATCTTTCCTGGGCTACACCCACACCAGCCCTGTAATTTAACCAGCTTATCCTTCAAATTCCTGGGCCCAGAAGTGACAACAACTGCAACTATGCCTTCAAAGCTCCTTATACATTAGTCTATTGTATTTACGAGGGTTCCTTGAAGAAACAGAGCCAAAGGTTTGTGTGTATAGAGAGACAGACAGACAGACAGAGAAAGAGAGAGGGGATGGAGACATGGGGGGAGAGACAGAGAGAGGAGAGAGACAGAGGGAAAGAGATGTATTAGTTTACGTATTTTAGGAAATTGGTGCACATGGTATGAATGCTGGCAAGTCCCCCTCTGCAGGTCAAGTGGGGATCCAGGAAAGAGGCTGGAGTCCATGTTACAACTTGAATCCAAAGGGACTCTGGAGGCAAAATGCCCTCTTTCCACGAAACTTCATGTTTCTTCTCTTAAGACCTTCAACTGATTGAAGGAAGCTAACCCTTAGTTCAGAAGTTAATCTGCTTTCCTCAAAATCTATTGATTTAAATGCTAATTTAATCTAAAAAATGACATGTTTGCAGCAACATCTAGACTAGTGTTTGACCAAATATCTGGGCATCATGATCATAGCTAAGTCAACACGTAAAATTAAGCATCACATCCATTATAGCTAGAGTGATCACACTATTCATCATTCTAATGGAAGTTATTAATAATTGTTAGAACAATAAGCACAAACTGGGGCTGCCTCTGACAAACCAGGACTTAAGACCATCTTCATTACAGTCTCATCAGAATGTGCTTTGATATCTCCATGGGAGTTTCTATGCATCTCTGTGACCCTAGAAAAAGTTGGTGCCCTGCACACTGTTGTGTTCGAGAATGTCGACTGCCCCTCCTGGTCCATCTTGGTTTTTATTTACGTTTGTGGTCTGTCCTCACCTCAGAGTCCATTCGAGGCACTCCCACCCATCTGAAATCTCTTGGGCATATCCAGAAGAAGATAGATTCATATTCTGTTAGCCTCTGCTGACACATCCGAAACACCTGCAAAGGAACATTACCCAAAAACAAAAAGAGAAAAAACTATTATCTTCAACTTAAGTGTACACAGGACATGTCCCTGGGCTCAAGGGTAGCTGCCATTGGGCTGATGGCCACCCTACTCAGGTCCCGATCTGAGCAAATCTGAGAATTACATTCAGCCCTAAAACCCATAACTTGGGGTATCTGTATCCCGCCTTGGCATTGTTACCATGCCTGCTTAGTTCTCAGTATTCTGGATACCCCTTTTAGGTCTTGGCAGGGACATCGCCATAGCTAAGAACCTTAACCTCTCTACCCTGCAGAATCCTTGTATAATCCTGAGTTCTATTCTGCTAGTTCAATTCTGATCAAATTGCCTCTTCCTGAAAGCAAGAACCCTGGATCATCACCAAGTCCCAGACTAAAAATCCCATCTAGAACCTCAATTCCTTTGACAGTTAAGCATAGCTCTTGGAAATCACTCACTGTGAGTGCAGAGAACTGCTGCCAAGCCCCATGTGGCTGTGTCATATTGCTGGTTCTAGTTTCCTGTGTCACTGCACTATGTCCATCAGCCACAGATGCATCCAAGATTGGCTACTGCCTCCCAGCTTATTTGGAATGGCTTTTCTGCTGACTGGGAACCTGTAGGCCCTGCCTCAGGATCTGTTTGCATGTCAAATGTGGGCCTGCTATGTGCTCGGTTCCAGCACCAGTTCTTGGACTCTGCCATACTATGTTTTCCGCCCTCAGTAACTAAAAACCTTCCAATCCATTTAGTCTAGGGTTTGTCCTCCCATTTTGTGCAGCTGCAGGGAGGATGTTTAGTGCAGTAGTTAAGAACAAAGATGTGAGGAGGAGACTCACCTAGGTTGCTCTGAGGTCTTAAGCAGGTTACATAAAATCTCCTCCCTCCATCATCTGATCTCACAATTTTATTGTGAGGATTAAATGATGGAACACATGCAAAGAGTTTGACATGATGCCTGTTACTGAGTCGGCCCTCAGTATTCAAGCCTAATATAGGGCTTGAAATATGGCCCTAGCGTTCTGCCACTCATCTCCTCTGGGTGGTAATGTGCTGGCTAATGTTTTACAATCAGCTCTCTGAATAAAACAAGGCTCTGATTTACAGTGCTTGCTGATTTCCATGGTGTAAATACTCCCATCATGGCCAATTTCATGGTGCTAATGTGATGTTACTGAACACAGAGTTGAGAAAAGATACACATGATTTTCATGAGCTGGTAAGAGCAGGTCACAGCACACCAGTGACATTGGAGCTACACTGGCCCAGTGCTTATGCTCTGCCCTGGACCTTTTATGAGGAACTCCTTTCTGGCTCATGCCCAAGAAGCTTCCTCTCCGTGATCTGTTAAAGAGCTGCCTCCTGGGACATGGATGAATCTGAAACCGTCATTGTCAGTAAACTGACACAAGAACAGAAAATCACACACTGCATGTTCTCACTCACAGGTGGATGTTGAACAATGAGAACACAGGAACACAGGGAGGGGAGCACCACACACTGGAGTCTGTTGGGGGGCAGCTGAGGGACAGTTGGGGAGTGGGGAGGTTGGGGAGGGATAACATGGGGAGAAATGCCAGATGTAGGTGATGGGGGGATGGAGGCAGCAAACCACATTGCCATGTGTGTACCTATGCAACAATCCTGCATGATCTGTACATGTACTCCTGAACCTAAAGTACAGTAAAAAATAAAATTAAAAAAAAAAAGCAGCCTCCTTCACATTCTTGGGAGTGACTCTGGTTAAAGTATGTAGTCATTTCTTCTCTTCAGATAAGATATTACAGATGATTCTGATCTGCTGAGATGCAGCAGTCTCTTGAATTGCAGCCAGGGGTAAGCTCATGAGTTTTACGGTAAAGACTACCCTTCTGGGAACTTCCTAGAGTTCTCTATAATATCTCTGCTTATCTCATAGGTTGCTATGAACACCTGCCTGAAACTTTTACTTCTTACAAGAATTGACCCCAGGAGTTTCATTTCTGTCTATTAAGACCAATACTTCCAAGAGTAACAACTAGAAAAGCTGAATGAAATGAAAGAAACATTTGTTTGTAGGTACTAGGGAGCTACTGGATAATCAAGAGTTAAAGGCCACAGTCCTGTGAAGAACTGCATGAGGCTTTTCCTACTGGCCATTGCCACTTTGGCATGTGGCATGGAGAGAAGTGGTCAGCCAGAAAATGGAGAAGAACCCAAGGGAGAATCAGCAGCTAAGCAGTGCTCTCCATATATCACAGAAGGGGAGAAACAACGGCTGGAGTCTGGGCCAATCAAGGCAACCCAATCTGGAGGAAGTCAAATCCCGAATAGTGAAATGAGGATACTAAGATGAACATCACACTGTGTGCCCGTCTTCCTATTGAGGGAATAGGCTATTTGTAAGTTGTTTAGGAAAAAAAGACCAAGAAGCAGAAGAAAAAAGACACTAAAAAGATGAGTAGAGTTTTTGGCCATTTCGCTATGCTGGGGAGAAAAAATATGGGGCTGAGAATAAGTAATAAAGAGGGGTGTTGGCAAAAATAACAGGTGTTCAGATGTGACCCTTGGAGGGCTACCGTCTGGTAGTGGGGATAAAACAGAAGTGAAACAAAATTTTCCCAGACCCCTTCACAGATGGGAACTGGAATGCCAGGTGCTGGAGCTAGCCAGTGGCTTCTGAGGCTTCACTCACTCAGATCCACTGTATTCCACTCCTCGTGGGAGGAGGAGTGCAGCTGAGCTGGTACAGGAGCTGGGACAAGTGCTTTTGGGCAATGGCAGGGACAAAATGCTCTGCAGGCCCCATGGCAGCATCTATGGGGAAGTACCCACAATTCCCAAAGCCCCAGAAAGAGTGTTACAGGCAGTACTCTTTTAGCTTTGCCATCCACAGACGGCTTAAGTGTTTAACAGCTTAGTGGACCCTTTGCCTTTTTGCAAGGGCAGAGGGTCAACGTGACAGCCTTCTGTATCTCAAGCTCTTGTCCAGCATCCAGGAAAAATCAGGTCAAATGAATGAATTGAAGGATAGTAAATGTGGAGGGATTTTATTGCTTATGGAGTTGGCTCTTAATGGGAAGAAGACTTGGAAATGGGATGAAGTGGGAAGATATTCTTCCCCTGAAGTCCCACCATCAAGGTATTCCTCTGAAGTCAAACTGCTTCTTTACAACATTCAGCTGCTTCTTTTCTCTCCCCTTCTCTGCTCTCTGCCAGTGGAGCTTGGGGTTTTTATGGATACAGGATGGGATGCAGGGAAGGCTAGGGATAGTTTTAGAAAAGGCAACATTCGAGCAGTAAAACGGGCATGTAAAGTTCTCACTTTAGTCTGTGGTTCCAGGCTTGAGGATGAGGCCCTCGCCAGGGACCCTACCCTTTTCTGCCTAGAATTTCTCTGCCTCCTGTCCCTATCAGTAGTAGGCAAAAGCTTTTAAGAAGAGAAACCAAGTTCAAGTCAGTTCCACTCCTGAATAATTGAGATTATCTGTCTCCTTCTAGTTGCCTGCTATATAATACAGTAAATTATCTCTGGGAAAAGAGAATGCTCTTCTGACTCTACATAGTGTTTCATACATAATATCTGATGTTTCATTAAACATTACCAGGCATTTCTTTAAAGCCTCTTTAAAGCCTGGATTCTAGTCCTGCATGTAAGGAGGTTTAAGGTCTTTGCTAACGACAAGTAAACACAAGAAAAATACAGAAAGTGAAAAATCAACTCTTCTTAGATATGTCAAAAAAGTAAGGTCATAGGATGAATGAACCTCTTCCCCAAAAATAAGAGAGACACATCAGCATTTACAGAGAATCACAACTTGCCAGGACAGAGACCCTCAAGCAGAAACCTCTGTGGGAACGAATACTGGGGCAGGAAAACCCAAACTGTAACTGGTGGATTGTTGAAAATTCAGTGTGATGAATCTGAGAGTTAGAAACTCCAGTAGGGGCAGGCATACAGAGGTCCCTCGCTCCTTATGAGTTTTAATTCCAAGAGCTCTCTTAGGTTCTTAAAGTGAGTGTTAGAGAAAGCAGGATTTGAAAGCAGGAGGAAGAAGTAACCATTATGAAACATACCAAAGTAACCATTATGAAATATACCAAGGCATTCTTAAAAACGCCTGTGGTCAATAAAAAATATCTTACAAAAGCCTACTCCTTTGCAGTTTTATCAGAGCCTAACCAACCTGGAGAAAGAGAAAGACCCAACTCTAGCCCCTTCTAGTCATCCTGTTCCACCTGGAGCAGGGGTTGGAGAGTCTGAGAAGCACTTGTGAAGTTCATAGCTAAGAGGCATAGGATCACAAAAGGACAAAAGCCTAATAATCACAGAGTGATAGAACACTTCACCTTACCACCACATTACTAAAGATCTGATACCAGAATTGCTTTTACTGAGTACATCAGGCCAGGCTTGTAACAAAAAATGTACAATATATACTAAAGGCAAAAAACAAAACAACAACAAAAAACAGTTTGAAGACACAGAGCAACTATCAGAACCAGACTCATATATTTCAGATATGTTGGAGTTATCAGGCCAATAATTTAGAACTGTCATTAATACGCTAAAGGCACTAATGTAAAAAGTAGAAAATATGCAAAACAGAGGGAAAATGTAAGCAGAGTGATGGAAATTTTAAGAAATATTTAAAAAGAAATGCTAGAAATCGAAAACATTGTAACAAATGAAGAATACCTTTGATAGAGTCCTTCGTAGACTGGATATGGCTGAGGAATGAATCTCTGAGCTTGGGCATATGTCAACAGAAACTTCTAAAACTGAAAATCAAAGAGACAAACAGATGAAAAAATAGAACATGATAGCCAAGAACTGTAGGATGACTACAAATGATTTAACAAATGCTTAATGGGAATATAGGAGGAAGAAATAGAGAAAGAAACACAAAATATTTGAAGTAATAATGACCGAGAATATTCCCCAGTTAATGTCAGACACCAAATCACAAGTCCAGAAAGTTCAGAGAACACCAGACAGAATAACAGCACCCTGCCTCTGAAAGGAAAACAAACAAAAAAAAACCCACTACACCTAGAAATTTTATGTTCAAACTGTAGGAAATCAAAGATTAAAACGTTTTAAAAGGAAGACTTTATGAGTAAGATTTTTTTTATGAGTAGAAAACATCTTACTCATAAAGGATCAAAGATAAGGATTACAGCTAGGCCAGTGGCTCACACCTGTAATCCCAGCACTTTGGGAGGTTGAGGGAGGCAGAGCATGAGGTCAGAAGATCGAGACCAACCTAGAATTCTGTATACTGCAAAATTATCCTTTAAAAGTGAAGGAAAGATGAAAATATTCTCATACAGACAAAAATTGAGGAAATTTGTTGCCAGTAAACCTGCCATGAAAGAAATGTTAAAAGAAGATCTTCAGAAAGAAGGAAAATGATATAGGTCAGAAACTCAGATGTACATAAACAAAGGAAGATTACTGGAGAACAAAAAATAAAGGTAAAATAAAAACTTTTACTTTTGTTAGTCTTAATCGTTCTAACATATAACAGTTTGTTCCA
Organism: Cacajao melanocephalus; assembly: GCA_963573385.1. Lineage (NCBI taxonomy): Eukaryota > Metazoa > Chordata > Mammalia > Primates > Pitheciidae > Cacajao > Cacajao melanocephalus. The sequence goes on along the minus strand of CAUYLG010033245.1, from coordinate 90,061 downwards.
AATAATTGCAATAATGTTTTTAATGATTACAGCTTATTTATAAGTGAAATGAATAAGGGCAGTGATTCAAAGAACAAGAAGGAACAATAGGAAATATTTTGTTATTATAAGGTACTTGCACTGTCTGTGAAGTGGTATAATATTATTTGAAAGTGGACCTGGATTAGTTGTAAATATATATTGCAAACTCTAGAGCAACCACTAGAAAAAAAAAGAAGTATAAATGGCATAAATGATATGCTAAGAAAGGAGAGAAAACAGAATTACATAAAATGCTCAAGTGAAGCTACAAAAGACAGAAAAGAGTGGAGGTCAAAAATAAAAACAAAAAAAAGGCAATAAATAGAAAAGATATGAATCCAGCTATATTAATGATCATTCCAAATATCTAAATACACAATTAAAATATTGTCAGAGTGGATCAAAATCTCACAAGAAACCCACTTTAAATATAAACAAACATATACATTTGAAGAAATAGAGAAAGATATATCATGCTAACACTTATCAAACCAAAAGGAAGAAGTTGCCTTAATATTAAACAGAACAGACTTGACAGCAAGGCATATAATTAGGGATCAAAAGGGGTAATGACAAAGGCATAGATTTACAATAATACACAACAATCCTTAATGGGTGTGCACCTAAAAAGAGAGCATCAAAGTATGTGAGAACTTCAAAGAGAAGTAGATGAATCCACTATTATAGTATAGACTTTAGCACTCCCTTATCAGAAATGAACAAATCCAGCAGGCAGCAAATAAGTAAGAACATAGTTGAACTCAACAGCTCCATCAATCAACTTGATATATAGACTACTTCATCCAGTAAAAGTATAGTACAAATGCAAAATATTTACCAACATAAACCAACGTTCTTGGCCATAAAAAACCAACAAATTTTTTAAAAATTGAAATCATACAATGTTTTCTCTCAGAACAAAATGGAATTAAACTAGAAAACAAGAGTAAAGATGGGTGAAAAATCCCCAAATACTTAGCAATTAAACAATAGATTTCTAAATAACACATAGGTGAAAAAAATCTCAAGAGAAATTTAGAAATATTTTGAACTAAACAAAAATAAATAGTTCATCAAGAATTGTGGGATGTAACAAAAGCAGTGCTTTGAGAGAAATTTGTAGCAGTCACTGAAATATACTTTTTAAAAAAGAAAGATCTAAAGTGAATAATCTATGCTTCCACCGTAGAAAACTGGAAAAAGAAGAGTAAATTAAATCCAATGCAAGTAGAAGAAATAAATAATGAAAATTAAAGCAAACATAAATGAAATTTAAAACAGGAAATCAATAGAGAAAATGAACAAATCCAAACACTGATTCTTTGAAAGATGAATAAAATTTATAAAACTTTAGTCTGCTTACCAAAGGAAGAAAAGAGAGAAGATAAAAATTACTAATATCAGAAATGAAGAAGAGACATCAGTACCGATCTCATGAACATTAAAAGGATAATAAAAATGCTATGAATAACAATATCTACAAATTTGATTATTTAGATAAAATAGAATAAATTTTTGAAAGGCACATTTGCCAAAACTCATTAAAAAATGTAGACTATCAGAATATACCTACATCTACTAAATAATTTTAATCAAGAATTAATAATCTTTCAAAATCAAAAGCATCAAACCCAGATGGGTTCACTGATCAATTCTATCAAACATTTAAAGAAAAAAAAAGAATTTCCACAATTTCTTCAGAAGATAAAAGCAGAGGATAAACTTCTAATATGAGGCCAGGATTAACCTAATACCAAAACCAAAAACATTTTACAAGAAAATAAAAGTACAGACCTATATTTCTAATGAACATATATGCAGAAATTCTCAGCAAAATATTTGCAAATTGAATCTAGTAAAAATTATACGTCAAGACCAGGTGTTATTTATCTCAGGTATGAAAAGTTAGTTCAGTCTATCAACAGACTAAACAACAGCAACAAAAAGTTAATCATTATATGAATAAATGTAGGAAAAGCACATTTAGAAAAACTAGATGCCTATTGATAATTAAAACTCATGACATACTAGAAATAGAAGAAAAGTTTCTCAACTTGATAAAAAAATTTACAAGAAACCTGCAACTAACATTTTACTTGATGGTGAGAAATTAGAACCTTTCCCACTAAGATCAGGAAAAGACAAGGATATTCTTCTTATCATTCCTTTTCAAAATGTTAAAACTATGCAATAAGCAAGATAATGCAGTAACACAAGAAAAGGAAATAAAAGGAATACAGATTGGAAAGAAAGATATAAAACTGTCACAGATGACATATTTATGTTGAAAATCTGAAATAACCAACAAAATAACTCCTGAAACTTAAAAGCAATTGTAGAAAGCCTTCAGATTCAAAGTTAATATACAAATTTAATGGACTTTCTATATGTCAACAATAAACGGAATTTGACCTTAAAATCACAATACCATCTACAGTAAGTGCTAAACATATTGAATTCTTTGGCATAAATCTAGCAAAATATGTGCAAGTTGTATATTAAAAAAAGACAAAATTTTGATGAAATAAATCAAAGAAGAACCAGATAAATAGACATTCTATGTTCATGGATAGAAAGACTCAATATTGTGAAGGTATCAGTTCTTCCCAACCTGGTCAATAAACTAAACACAGTCTCAACTAAAATCCCGGTAGTTATTTTGTGGATATCAACAAACTGTTTCTAAAGTTTATATGGAGAAGCAAGAGATCCGTAATAACCAACACAATATTGCAAATGAACAAAGTCAGAGTCCTGACATTGTCAGACTTTAAGACTTTCTATGAAGCTACATTGTGGTATTAGCAAAAGAACAGACAAGTAGATCAATAGAAAAGAATAGAGAACCCAGAAGTAGAACCACAGAAATACAGTCAACTAAATTTCAATATAGGAGCAAAGGTAATGCATTGAAGAAAGGATACTCTTTTCAACGAAAATTCCAGAACGACTAAAAATCCATATGCAAAAAAAAAGAAAAAACAAAAACAAAAAACAGAAAACAACAACAACAACAAAAAAACAGTCCAGGTGCAGTGGCTCACACCTATAATCCCACCACTTTGGGAGGCTGAGGTGGGTGGATCACGAGGTCAAGAGATCAAGATCATTCTGGCCAACATGGTAAAATCCTGTCTCTACTAAAAATACAAAAAAAAAAAAAATTACCTGGGCATCGTGGCACAAGCTTGTAGTCCCAGCTACTCGGGAGGCTGAGGCAGGAAAATCACTTGAACCCGGAAGGCGGAGGTTGCAGTAAGCTGAGATCATGCCACTGCACTCCAGCCTTGTGACAGAGTGAGACTTCATCTCCAAAAAAACAACAACAACAACAAAAAAAATTTAGACAGATACCTTATACTCTCACAAAAATTAACTCAAAAGAAATTATAGACCTGAATGCAAAGTAGGCAACTATAAAATTTCCACAAGATATCACAGGAGAAAATCTACATGACCCTGAGTATGATGATGACTTTTTAGATACAACAACAGCAAAGACAAAATCTATGAAATAAAAAAACCAATAAGGTGACTTCATTAAAATTAAAGATTTCTGGTCTGCTGAAGACACTCTAGAGAATGAGAAGACAACCACAAATTTGTAGAATATATTTTCCCAAAACATATCTGATAAAAAGGTTATTATCAAAAATATACAAAGAATCCTGAAATTCAACAAGGAAAAAAACCAAAGAACTCAATTTTTAAAAATGGGCAAAAGACCTGAACAGACGCTTCATCAAAGAAAACCTACAGATGTCAAATAAGCATATACAAAGATGCTTCACAATCATATGCCATTAGGGAATTGCAAATTAAAACAATGAGTCGTCACAACCTATGTTTTAGAATGGCCAAAGTCCAAAAACACTGATTGCATCAAACCAGAAGCAATAGAAACTTTCATTTATTGATGGTGAATACAGCCACTTTGGAAGACAGTTTGGTAATTTCTGACAAATTTGGTAAATTCTGAAAAACACAGTCTTATTATCCAAACCAGCAATTGCACTTTTAGGTATTTACCCAAATGAGTTGAAAACTTATGGCCACCAAAAACCTATACATGGATGTTTGTAGCAGCTTTATTTGTGATTCTTAAGAGTGTTTTCTCAGGCAGAAAAAAAAAAAAACTCAGAAAGAAACAGAGACATAGAGAAAGAAATAGATGCAGAAAAAACAAATATATCGAAAAGCCCAAATGATTCATTACTATATATAAAACAATAGTTAAGAAATTATTATTGAAATTTTGTTGAAAATATATGTAAAATTCCAATTATAAAACATGGAGGGTGTTAAACGAAGCGAGTGGTTTAAGATCCTTATTTTGTCTTGAACATGATAAAATACATACTTATATCTGTAGGATAATCCTTTTAAGAATATAAATATGTACAACCAACAAGCTAACAGAGACAGGATATTGAATAACAAAGCATTATTTTAACTACTAAGAAGGCAAAAAAGAGATAATTAAAATAGAAAAAGAGAGAAAAATCGAAAAAAAAAAGACTATAAATCTAAGCCCAAGTACATCAGCAATTATATTGAATGTGAATGTACTAATTAATTATTTTAAACACACACACAGAACCTCTAACGGCTTTCAAATGTCACACCTTAAATATAAGAACACAGAAAAGTTGAAAGTAAGAAATTGAAACATATTAATTTTTTCCAAGTTTATCTGTGGATTCAATGCAGTTTCAGCCAAAATTTCAAAAGTACTTTTCCAGAAAATAGCATGATGTTTTAAAATTTATGTGTAAATGCAAAGGACTGACCCACATAATCAGATATCAAGATTGATGACAAAGTTACAGTAACTAAGACAGTGGGGCATTAGTGCAAAAACAGAAATGGATCAACAGAATATGATATGAAAACAGGCCTACCCTTGTAAGATCACTGTATTCATGATAAATCTGACACTGCAGTGTAATGAGAAAGGGACATTTTTCTATAAATGGTCCTGTAATAAACAAATGTCCATATTGAAAACATATTGTAACCTCTTTCTCACATCATACCAAGAAATTGATTCCAGGCAGATTGCATATGAAAATGTAAAGGCAAAACAAACAGCAACACTGAAACATCCAAAAGAAAACAGAAGAATACCTCTATGGCCTGGGCTAGGCAGAGTTTTCAGAAATGGCATATCTAACACTGAAGATAAAAAAAAGTTGAAAATGAACTTAGATTAAATTAACAACTTCTCATCAAAAGATATCAGAAAGAAAGTAAAAAGGTAAACCGTGCTGTGGAACAGACAGCTCACAAAAGCAATATGCAAATAAGCATATGCAAAAGGCTCAATCTCATTAATCATCAGTAAATGCAAATTAAAATCACAATTAAGTGTGTTGCATTCCCACTAGAATGGCTGAAAATTAAAATATATGATAGCACTGGTGTCAATGAGGATGTGGGACAACTGCAGCTCTCAAACACTGCAGGTCAAGTGCGTAAATCAGTACAACCGTTTCTGAAAACTGTTTAGCAGTCTCGACTTAAAGTTGAACACATGCATAACTATGAACCAGCCATCTACCAGAAAGGCATACATAAATTCACCCAACATGTCCAAAAAATGTTTATTGGAATATTGCTTGTTATAACCCAGAATGAACACAAATCAACAGTCTATTGACAGTAGAATGCAGAAACTGTGGCACATTCATACAAAGAAATCCTGTATAACAATGAAATGAACTTCATGCAGAAACATAAAGTCCCTAAAGCCAATGCTGAATGAAAAAAAAAAAAGCATAATTGATTCTATCTCAACACATTTCTAAAATAGATGAAATTAATCAACTGTTCTAGAATTTATATAACTGGTTACCTTCAGAGTTTCAGAGTTGTCAACTGAGGAGGTATACAAGAGGGACTTCTATTCTCATCTTGGGCTAGGGCCTACACAAGAGCACTCACACTGTTAAAATGAACTGACTTCTATACTTATTTGTACACCTTTCTAAGTAAATTTTATAATTTTCAAAACAAGTATATTGTAAAACTGTGACCTTGTAATTGGGTGTTTTATGACCATGTTTCCTGTACTAATAATGGTTATCACTACTGAGCACTTGCTGTATGTCCGCCACAGGCACTAGGTGTTTTATTCTGTTTTCTTTTCTTCCTTTCTTTTTTTTTCTAAGATGGAGTTTCATTATTGTTGCCCAGGCTGGAGGGCAATGGCACGATCTCAGCTCATTGCAACTTCTGCCTCCAGGGTTCAAGTGATTCTCCTGCTTCAGCCTCTCAAGTAGCTGAGATTACAGGTGCCTGCCACCACATCTGGCTAATTTTTTGTATTTTTAGTAGAGACAGGGTTTAACCATGTGGGCCAGGCTGGTCTTGACTTCAGGTGATCTGCCCGCCTCAGCCTCCCAAAGTGCTAGGATTATAGGCATAAGCCACCACGCCTAGCCTCCAAGATTTTTTAGTTCATTCTTCAAGATAAACTTGCTGCTTATGTTTAGATTTCATAGATAAGGAAGCTGATAGTCATAGAAGTTAAGGGACCTACTCATGGTCATATAACTAAAAACCTGACTCCAAAGCACACCTTTCTGATTCCAACACTGACTCCTGTGTAGCTCTATGCTTTAGTATTCTTTAGGGATCCATTCAGAAGAGTGGCCTCCCACAGCCAAATTAGAATTACGTAGAATACATTCACACTACCCCAACCGCAAAAAGGCTGACTAGAGTTTTCTCCATGAATGCCACATGCTCCACACTGCCTGCCCTCACCTGCAAGCTTGCAGTCCTTGGTGGCTGAGACCCAGATTTAGGGAGGTGACCCTCTGTCTGATGTGTCTTGTGTCTCCATCTTTGGAACACATGGGGCAATTCAGGGTGGAAAGAGCATGAGCTTTATTTAGGCCGACAGACAAGACGAATGACCTTGAGCAAACCACTAAATTACCCTAAGTCTCATCTTCTGCACTTATAAAAAAGAGATACCCTAATTTTCCAGTGGAAGAATGAGTTAATTCTCCTGGGACGTGATAGGCCTATGATCCGTGTGAATTCCTTTGGTTTCCTCTCTCGACTCCCCTAGAGTAAATATATTTTATTTCTTCCCTGCCCCGCACCCACTTTCCATCTTTCTCTACTCTGCCTCAGTGAACTCCCTTGCCGTCTGCTCTTGGGATTGGCAGGAGATTAGCTGGCAGGAGACCAGTGAAGTCAGAGTATACATTCCCTCCTGCAGCTGGCTGCTTGTAGAATCACCATTGAATGGCTCATCTCTGGAGCTGGGCTCAGCTCCGGTCAGGCAATCCTGGCCATAGTTAGAACATGTGCTCCCTCCCTCCACCTTGCTGGGCCGTCAGGGAGTAAGGATGGGCTGCTGTTCCTACACTCAGGCTTTTCAGCTATGGAAGAAAAGAGGCAGCTCACAAAAGCAACATGCACATAAGCATGTGTAAAAGGCTCAATCTCATTAATCATCAGTTCTTCTTGTGACTTTCCTTTGCCTGTGCACATCTTTCCAATAGTCTCTCTCCCCAAATCCCTATTTCCCTGTGCCATCTCTTACCATGCAGGATCCTTACTGACATAGCAGCTCACTCTGTCATTTTTTCTAGAATACAGCAAGCACCTTCTACACGAGATTACTTAGCCTGGTCAGATGACAAGTTGCCAAATGAAGAAGATTCAATTACCTTTGGGCTTCTGGCCTAAGGTAGAGGCAGAAGCTTAAAAAAAAAAAAAAAAAAGCAGAAACACACATGATGAAGTAAATGTAAAATAATCTCAGCACATATACATCTCACAGCTTCAATCCTGTGCATTTATTTCTCCCACAAAACACAAGGGGTTAGATCCTACCTGAAAAGCACAGGGCCATCACCCCAGGAACCTCTAAAGGTCTGGCATTTTTTGGACTATATGGCCGTGAATCTTACTTCTCAAACTGTATTCTGGAGGATGCATAGATACCTCCACCAGCTTTGGAAAGGCAGTTTCGCTGAAGTTTGCTTCTTTTCAGCTGCACTTCATCATGAGCATGTCTGAGAGTCAGGAGCTGAGAGGGCACTGACTGAGCCTCTCACAATCAAATCACTCCTCTCTAGGTAAGCCAGGCTTTTCATTTGCTTTCTGGGAACAATCAGAATGATCACCTGAGAGGGTCTCGTGAACGGAAGTGAGGACTGCTGTCACTGCTATCTCCCAGTGGGAGAGTGAGACCCAAAGCAAGCATTCCAGTTCTAGGGATGAAAACGGAAATGCTTCCTTCCTCTGTCTCAGCAGACAAGTGGGAGGGAAGCGGTCTGTATGTGAATGTTATGAATGGGTGGTTGACTAAGCTCAAAGACTGAGCAGTTCACACCAAGAGGCAGGATGCAGATCACCAGAGCTGCCATTTATGAGAGTGTATTTGTGCAGGTACCTTATCCACATTATCACTGATCTTCAAAGCAGCTCAGGACTCAGAACCCATTTCTACAGGTGAGAGGCAGAAAGCAGGCTCAGAGACATTGGTAATAGGAACAAGGACACCCATCTAGACAGTGGCAAAGAACAGATTTTAAGCCATCTTTGTCTTTTCCTACTCTGATCTACTGAGTCAGCACTAGCTCATGCTGTCTTGCAGAAAAAAAAGTAATTTGCCACAAAGTAAAGAGAAGCATGGCCTTGCTTGTCAGGATCCAGCTCTGGTCTTTGGGAACTGTATAGGTTCTTCAAAAGGCTCAGCTGTCAGAAGAAGCGAGCTTATGAACTGGGAAAATATCATTTCAGCAATCATGAATCACACATAGCTCTGTGAATTCAGTCTTATCACTTCAAATCCTAAATCATACAACTACGAAGTCCAGAGCCAAAATGCAAAACCGGGTCTCACTGATTGACACAACATTTGTCTAGCATTTGTCTCTGTCTAAGGGGCACAAATCCCTTCTTCCTGAACCCCTTGCCCAGGAAGCCAGGCCTAGGAGAACAGAGCAAATGTGGATATATCCCAGGCAGGGCACTGAGTCTTCTTGTCCAAGAAGGCCACGAGGAGGTAAGGAGTTGAAAGTAGGAGGCAAGGTGAAAGGAACCCTATCTATTTAATGCCAGGGAAACAAACATGAGAGCTTCAGGGGAAGACAGACCAGCTAAAATCCTCTGAAGGAAGACATGAGCAAAGGAGGTCTCTGAACAGGTGGACTTCACCATTGAAGTGCAAGGGAGAGGATGCTGGAGGGTGGTGGATTGCCAAGTGACAGGTCACAGGCGCCAAGCTGGAATAGTAAACGTGGTGGTCGGGAGTGGACTGGGTAATACTGGAACATTGAGAACCAAGACAAGCCCAGGGACTGAGTGTGGAGACAGCCAATTCCCTGCCAGTCCATTATTTCTGAAGGAAGAGCTTGAATAAATTTATTTCACCTTTTTTTTTTTTTTGCTTGCCTCTAATTAAAAATGGATGAAGCAGGTCTAAGGACTGCAAAACTGTGCTGAGGGGAACCAACTCCCAATTGCAGCTTTTCTTATGATGACTAACTATAGAATTTTCACCAAATAGAAGAGATAGGTATTATTGTCACTAATAAAAAAATGAAGTAGTGAGACTCAAAGAAGTGATAAAGAATGTGTTCAAGATGTCACCACCAATAAAGGCCAGACATAGGAATCCAGCTCAGACCTGACAAGTTTTATTGTTCATTCCTTTGCCTTATCTTGACCACTTTTCTGGGTGCCAGGATCAGGGCACCAGCCTCATCCCATCGCCTACGCATCTTGTGTTGCCCAGGGTGCCCTGCCAGTGGGATTTTCCCGCCTCTTAGTCAAAGCCCCAGGGCCCCCATCTGCAACGCATTTTCCACACTCCCTCCTTTGGCTACTGTTCTGCTTTTCACCTCAGATGAGCACCAACATAACACTGCACCTAAACACTAGCCTTGGGAGAGTGAGATGCGGAGGCTTGCCCAACTCACAACTCTTAAGGGAAGTGGCTTAGAGCTTTTATATGAGAATTGTAGGAATATGTGGAAGATGTGAACAAGGTTACTGGAGAAAATGCACATACACACATGCATACATACATGCAAAAACAATTTGGCAGATATTTTTTGGAGGTTTTCAGGCACCTCTGAGGTGTATCAAGGGACTTTGGTGGAGGAATTCCTGCCCTGGGGGAGAATCCTAAAACTCTTTAAAGCACTACTTAGCCTCAAAGCTTTCCTTAGCTTGATGCACACTTTACCTTCTGCAGAAGGAGAAGGTGCCTCTTGGGGAGTCTAGGGGAGAAAGGAGATACCCTCAGAGGAACAGCCTATCTTCTGAGTACAACTGGCAGACTCTGATGCCCTGCCTGGCTGAGGCAGCTTCAGAGGAGCAGATATCCAGCCCAACTCTATGGTTAGAAATGAACCTGTTATCCCAGACTAGCTACAGTCACTATAGGGGTGTACAAGAAGATACTCACCGACTGCCCTGAAGCCACTGGAGAGGAGGCAGCAGATGTGGAGGCTGAGGGACCCGATAGGCTGATGACACGGAAGGTCAGCACAGGTGCAGCAGCTGAGGCACAGAGGATATGCTCTCCGGGAGGGAGAACCAGCTATACTGGCAGGAGCATGCACTAAGGACTCAGAGAGACAAGAAAGTGAATCCCAGCACTGTCTCTCAGCAGCTTTGGAACCATGTCTTTTTGAGTTTCAGTTTCCATTTGTATAAATCTATTTATAATATTTTTTATTTTGCATGACTGATCTGAGACTAAGAAAGTGAGGGATATAGTACAGTCCCTCAGACACCACACCTGATCAAGAAACGGTCACTGATACAGATGATAATGGGTATTCTTATTAGGAAACATGATGTTTTTGAGAATGCTTGGGGCTTCTTGGCATATTTCAGGGATTCTGGCTGCAAGTCATGATTTTAGAGCAAGGGATTGATAACAGAGGAGGGTTTGCTGAGCACACCAGACAGCCTTGCAGATAATAGGCCACATTGCTGAAGGTGTGCCTCCCTCCCTCCTCGGCGGCTGATTGCAGAACACTGCTTGGCTGATTGTTGTACTGAGACTGTGCACTGGGCAGGGAAGCCCTGAAACAGTTTTCTCCCCTGGCATCTGTTTCTGATGAACATCTCTCCACCTGCTTACATCACCCAAGCGCATTGCCATGTGCTTTAAAACTCTGCATGCATGTGCCTGATATGGTGAGTGTGTTTGCATGGACTTAGATGTTTGTACATGAACATATGTATGTGTATATGTGTCTGTGTGTACTTATTTTGGATGCACAAGTCTCCATAAGTTGGTGAATATTTTATTTTCCTCTGAATTTGGATACCCCTGGGCTCCTGGCAACTGTATACTTGACTGCCAGCAACTGAGCTCTCCTTGGGTCACATTTGGTTGCTTACCCTAAGTAATCCAGGTCTGTCTAGTGCCCTCTCTTCCAGATCCCAGCCATTGGCCATTGCAAATTTCTGTAGCCATCCTTTTTTTTTTTTTCCCCCTGCAGAAAGAATTTCTATTATATCTGGAGCTCAGTGCTCAATGTCAAGTTCAGAGGTGAGACAATAAATGCTGGCAGGGGAGGGATGATCAGACATTACAGACAATTGTTCCATCCTCTTTGGTAGGAAATGACTATTAGCTCACCTGATTTATCTGGAATAGGTTCACCTCTCTCATAAGTAATCTTCTCTGACTAAATACTACCACTGAGAGGCCAAAAAAAAAAAAAGACAATGATTAAAGTTATTAACACAGGAGAGAGTTATTCATGTGCAGTTTCTCGGTACAAATGGTGAGGATAATAAGAATAAATAGTTTTATTAAAAACAACTAATGGTATAAAATAAAAGAATATTTTACATATTAAAAATGTTACATTAGGAACAGAAATGCTGCCTCTTATTGTATCCACAGCAAGGAAAGGTCAGTAAAAACCGTCTGGAGCTTTTATCTAATTTTCTTTTGCCAAGGCCAAAAGTATAAAACAAGGCTCTAGTTAAGATGCAGATGCTAATTCATAAGCAGATACTTTTGGGAGGGAAGGATTCCTGAAAATGAAGCTGGAGGCACTCAATTAAGGGACCCCTTTGCCTTGGAAGCATAAGGTCACATAGAGAACTGAGTTATCTGTTAGACCTTGCCCATCTCTGTTATTTAATTATATTTAAAATGACTAATATTTTATTCTTTATAATATTTCTATCACCTATTATTAAATGGAATGACTTTTAAGTGAAAAGGCACAGGCCACAGACAGTGCCTCTCCCTGTCCTCATGGCCTTTAGGACCACTGGTCTTTTCCTCTCTAACGTGTCTGCTCTTCCTTCAGCGCTTAAAAAGACAAGCATCAGGTATGGAATTAGTTTTACCTTGGCGCTATTTGGGGGATTTCCAATTTAGGAACTAGGCAGCTTCTTCTTATGAAAACAGCCCTTTGGGATTCCCCGCAGCTGCTCCTGTCTACCTGTCCACTCACAGAATCCAGCGGCGTCTGTTGCCCTCCCCCAGCCCCAGTCTGAGGAGTGGCCCCAACGTGGAGAAGCGGATCTTGATGCAGAGCAGAACTAGGGCTGGGCATCCTCCCTTTGCTTTCTAAAAGAAGAAATCCCAATCATGACAGCCAGCCTCCTCAGATTAGCCTTACTGAGCTCGAGGCCCATGCGAGGCTCTTTCCCCCACACAGTACGGAAGCCAGGGGACTTTTCCAGAGGTTAGCCAAAAAGCACACACATCTAGGGGTGGAGGACCAGGCTGATGACTCGAGGCCTGTGGGATGTCTGAGGGCATAGGATGTTCATTGAAGAAACGTCTCCACAGACCTTGTGAGGGTCAAACTTTGAGAAGCCAAGCTGTGGATCCAGCCAAGCTGTGGATCCACCAGGAATGACAGTTCCTTAGCCCTGACACCCAAGCACAGAGAAGCAACTTATCTGAGGTCAGGGGAGTGCAGAGATGAGAATGGCAGCACAGTCAGCTGACAGTTAGAAGGATGGTCATCCCTCCAGGCCGTGGGAGCCCTTCTCTATGTACGATGATGACCCAGTTCTCTTCTAAGACTCTTCCAAGAACTTAATATTTTAAAGAACACTGTTAGGTTAACCAAAAATTAGACTTGCTGCTCAGCCTGTCCCTCACACTGTCCCCTGGTTGGTGTCAGGGAACTCTGGATATGTACTGGGTGAGGAGGGCATGACCCCACCTCCGGGCATAGCTGAGACCCCCTTGAGGGGAGAAGTTTTCCTCACGACTGTCCTTGCCGATGGCACAGAATTTAGTTCATGATCTCAACATGCCCAGAAATAAGTAGTCAGTATTTCTTCACCCCAGAGAATAAGAGCATAGGGAGCAAAGACAAGATTTATTATTAAACAACTTTAATCCAAATGCTGATTATTATTTGCAGTGTCTGAAGGCACAAAATATACCTAAAATGTATGGAATAGTCTAAACAGAGTTATAAATCCAAAAAGCAAAGCATGAAAAAAAGATACATTCTGAGCTGACACAGAAATCTGAGTTGGGAAGATTTTGTTTCCTAGAGAACTTGCTTGAATATCAATCATTTCCCCTCATGCCAAGGGTAGAAAATTTTTTTTAAAATAACATAAACATGGTGAAGAATAACACCATGGGGTGTAAATTATTTTGTATAAGCAGAATACTTCTCTTGAAGATGATGGTTCTCTCTCTCTCTCGCTCTTTCTCTCTTGCTCACACACACACACACACACACACACACACACACCCTCCATCTCCCTCCCTCTCCTCCTTGACACTCATTCTAAGCAGACCTATCCAAAAAGACATCTGTGCTACATCCCAGAAGACAGGCCATCTCAGGGGGTGATGGGGTAACAGAGTTCGGTGTGAGATAAGGCAGTGAGACCAGAGTTTGATTAAAAAAATAGATAGATGATATAGATATAGATATAGATAGATATAGATATGAAAAATTGACCATCCAGGGCAGGGCCCCCAAAGTGCTGATGGAAAACAAAGCCTGCTCTTCCTTGGGTTCATGGTAGCCCACCTAGGCTTCTCGGGGCATGCCTGGCTCAAAGTTCCACATGCTCTGATTGGAGAAATGTCAATGGATTACCTTGGTAGCACGAATATCAGACCATTCTCAGCATCCAGAGATAAATAACATAATTATAAATACTCTCTCTTCCCATGGTACTTTTGGCTGACTGTGTGATGCGGCTGTTCCCTTACTGCTCAATCATGTCACTAGGGACTTTAGGAAAGAAATCAATCCTGGGCTAGTTATCACCCTCGTAAATACATCTCTCTAGAAACTCTACAAGGCTATAGAAGAAGCAATCAATAGGACTTTGTATTTCTTCATGACTGCAGACCCAGGCTCTCAGCTCCCTGATTACTCCTGGCAGCAGGAGCCCCACCCTCTTCAGTGAAAGATGTGGGCTGTGTATTCCATTCTGACAGGTCAGGAGATCAGAATCACTTTTGTCTTTAGGAGAGAACTGAAGTGGCACAACTCAGATTCCTCCAGTTCCACTCCTCATGGTTCTTTCCCTGATTCTGTAATTTAGTTGCCTCAGAAAGGGCAGCTGAAGGAGGCGGGGGGCTGTTAAGTCGTCCTAGGCATACAAAACTGGGCTTCCCAGATAACGGAGGGTTTCCCCACAGCTGCACGTGCACACGGCTAGGCCTGGGAATCTCAAAGGCTAACAGATGCCCTGAGTGGGGAGGGCCCCTGCTCTGGGCTGGATTGCTGCTTGAGGAAGACTCCTGGTCTGATCTGAAGAAGGTGGTGACACTGGGAGGGAGGGTTTGTGCTGGAGCCAGCCCTATTTATTGGACTGCCTGTAGGATTTATGACCCAGAGAGAGATAGGTCTTTACTTTGGGGGCTACAAGCAACTTCTTTGGTGGATAGGAGTTACACTTACGCTTCTCACCTAAGGGGCAAGGCTTCCTCCTACCTAAACAAACATGGTCTCCTTCCGTCATATGCTATCATTTGTTGATTCTTCTAATTTTGAAAAGAAAATAAGACGCAAGGCCAACAGGATGATATCAGAACAGCTCAGCATCAAAGTTCTTAATTACCTCACTATGGGTAATTGTCAGTTTCTCTCGGGCCCATGGGACAGAGGCACACTGCAGCACACACAGCCGGTGACCATCTTGTCCTGCATGGTCCAGGACCGGATGGCCCTGAGTCCAGGGCACCTCCTTGGTCCCAGGCTACCCAGAACAGCTGATCAGCCTACAGCACAGCAACCCAATGGGCCAGCCCAACGCGGGCTCCAGACTCCCTCTGTCCAGCTGAGGAACTAAAAGGAATGAAGGGCCAGGAGCAAAGAAACGGGGCAGCAAAGCCATGGGACAAGGCAGTGAGCGGCATGTGGGGCTCCTCGTCTTCCCTTCTCCCCCAGCAGGGAGGGGCTCCTTATCTGGTCACCCCGCCTGCCCTCAGAAAGGCCCAGGAACGGGGGGCTCCTTTGGCACTTCAGAATGATCACAAGTAATTTGCCTTTTTATTCATATAGAACAAAATTTACAAAGTCATTCATACAGTTTTTGTGTTTTTTTTTACTGACTTCGAAAATTGGGAATATTCAAAATACACTTTTACCCCACTCCATTCTGTCATTATTTACACATATGTACAAGAAAAATGAAAGAGTCTCTGTGTATGTGTGTGTGCGCGAGTGTGTGTGGTTTGTGGTGTTGTTTTCTTGTATTAAAAAGCTCTGCTGGTCGGGTGGGTGGGAGGGTGGGCAGGAGGGCAGGCGACGCGGTCAGATGGAGGTCCCGTGGGAGGTGTCCAGTGCCTCTGGAAGGACGCCTCCAGGCACGGGCTGGAAGGACATGGGGATGGGGGTCTTCACCGGGCTCTGCCGGAACAGCCCCCCATTGGGCGACCTGTGTTTGCACTGCATGGAGGGCATGGTGGCTGAGCTGCTCAGCGGCAGAGGCAGGTTGCTGCTGGGCCCTGACGAGAGTGTCCGGCTGGTGCTGTGGCTGCTCTGCTCTGGCAGAAAGGTGCTGACCGAGAGCTGGGTGTTCTGGTACTCCCGTGTCGGCTCCAAGGTCTGGGTAGGAGCTAGGCCCCCCATCTCCAAGGCCGAGAGCTCAATCGAGGCTGGGGAAATCTGCTTGTGAGCAATGTCTTCATCCATGAGGCTGTTCATGCGCCGGTGGACCTGCTCCAAGTTCACTTCTTTGTCCTGGAGGGAAGGCACAGGAAGGTCAGGTGGGCCCCCAACAGTGAGTCAAGGCTGGCTTGCTACAACTCTGGGTATCTGGAGGCGCCAGGCCTGGTCAGCCTGTTGGGTTGTGGGTGAGTATCCCCCTCATGTGGCTCCCACCTCCCCTCAATTATATGTCCAACCCCCTGTTATCTGGGGAAGCCATTGGGTAGACATGATCCTTACGTAGCAAACATGCTATCAACAGGCCTTGGCTGCACCCTGTCTCACCTCCGTACTCAGTTGAGAATCACTGCCATACCCAGAAGCAACCCTTAGGACAAGATGCTTTAAAGAGCAGGCAGAGAGAGGAGAAGATGAAGTCCCATGGGAATAAAGAAAATGGTCCTTGAGCCTCTAAGGTGCCCCATGAACTTGCCACTTAGAGCTCACAATGCTGAAAAGACTTTGCATGATCATCACCCTCCCTTACACAAAAGAAGGCTGAGGCTCAGGAAGGGTCAATGACTCCTAAGAGTCAAAGGCCCATAAGTGTTAGAGGCAGCTTGGAGGCCTGGAGCAGGAGAGAAGCCCTGCCTCACCCAGTGACCCGTGTCCTCCCTGTGCAATCTCTTCAGGGAGCCCAAGGACGGGGGACATGTCCCTGTCTGGAAGGGTAAGTGGGCATGGGTTCCTGGGTGGAGATTGTGAGGAACGGGACTATTCCAGGGTCAGCTGACTCTCCTGGTTTCATGAGGGTTCAAGGCTACCCAAGTGGGTAATCTCACACCTGATACTGTCTCACCACGGTTGGTGACATCACAGGAAATCACTTTGTTCATTTATTTGCTTAAGAAAGAAAACAAAACAACAAATACCATTCCTTTCAAATAATAATTTGCCTACAATGTCAGAGTAATTAAAGGCAGACAAACCGCTTGAAAGCTCAAGGAAGACATCATCACCTTCCTTGGCTTCCCTGCAGTGAGGTGGGCACAGGACCTGGTGCCTGGCAGAGGAGCCATATGAGCTTCCCGATGAGGTTGAAGCTGCAGGGCCTTTGTAGGCAGCATGGGTGCTGATGTGCCAGGGAAGGCAGTGACCTCTCCCTCACCTCAAACTCCTAGAGAAATACCGTGCTAAAGCTCAGCTCCAAGGCAACTCTGCAGGTAGTCTCATGCTGGCATCATGTATCAGAGAAAGGAACCCATCCCCTGTCCACCTTCCAGGGGAGTTAGAAACACTAAGAAATGTAGAAAGCCCTGAATATGCTTTCAAAAGGAAAAAGAAGGAATCACATGTATCTAAGAGCCATTCCAGTGACAGTTTTGAGCTTCTGTGGGGATGGTGGAAGAGGATTTCCACCCCTTAGAAGTTCAACTGAATAATGGGCATGCGCCCCTGCCAGATGAGTGCATGAATCACAGAGCTAATCCCCATGAAGGGTCAACCCAGTATTCCTCAGGCAAGGAGGTGAGGTGCTCTGCAGTTTACTCCTTGTCTCAACGTCCTCTGGGATATAGAAGGTGGGACCACTGCTCTCTCCATACTTTATGAGTTAATGGTTGGCACACAGAGCTCAGCTTCTGATGAGACACCTGCTGTCATTCCCAGACTCTTTCCCAGGACAAGAAACCTGACAACACCCATAAAAGAACTGACAAGTCATTCCAGGGAAGGAGGAAATCTGAGAATAAGAGAGCCAATTGGTTTGAGGGTGGAGGATACTATGGGATGTGGCTCTGTGTCATAGGTGAAAATGACATCAGAAACCATTGGCACAGCCTCACAGGCACAGCCACACCACCAGTGATCTGAAGCCCACCCACACAAGCAGAGCTCAGCTCACTGGTGCTGTGAGACCATCTCTGAGTCACGGTCACTTCTGTGTGCAAGTATCATGGGGGAATTGGGGGAATTGGCTGGAGAATGCCAGGCTAAATATCATCCATGCAATGTTTATGCTGACTCATTCAAAGGTTTGTAAAATATAGAGCAAACCAAATTCAAGTTATTTTCCTCATTACCTTACACCATGGTTGAGTCAGCTCTGTTCAACTTTGCTCCTTTTTGTGCGTTCTATTTTGTCTGCTTTGTTTTCATTTTTGCATGTAAGACTACTGTAGGAATATTTTATAACTGTTATATAGGGTGTTAGTGGCTTAGCACCACTCAGCATCAACGATCTCTTCCCAAAGAAGTCTATGGTTTATTGCTTTTAGGGAATTACTATCCCCACTGGATAACAGTTTGACAGGCTATCAGGAGACAGGTTACCTAATGAAGAGACAGGATCATGATCCAAATAAGGACAGTAAGACTGAATCGGAATCCTGAACAAAGAGACAGAGAGACAGAAAGCAGCAGGTGCTTTATCTGCTGCAGCAGTGGCACTCCGCCAAACTTTCTTTTCCACGGCCATCGTCCTAGTGCCTGGGTGCTGGGTCTCCACACGGGCTCTGACTCCTGTCCAGCATCAAGCCTGCATCTGTAGCATTCTTGTGGCTGCTACGAGCTCCTGCTAAACTGTGGATACAGAATCATCTGTATTAGCCAGACTCTGTGACACAATCGTTTTGGTGAATATTTGTATTAATAAAGCATTTTCATTTCAAAATGTATCATGGGCACAAAACTGGTACCCGGGAGTCTGGAAGCTAAAGAAGTTGAGAGAGGAATTCAGATACTTGTAGGGTTTAATAAGATAACCTTTTCTTCTCTTTGCATCTAGCAAAGCTTGAAGACAGATGAACAAGCTGGTCACCCTCACTGGCAGAAACTTGCATTTCCATGGAAGGGAAACTGATGACCTGGGAACCACTGGAAGAACTAATTAGTAACTAGCCAGTTGCATAACCTTCCCTTTTCCTCCTAATTTCCCTTCAGAACTTTAAGGACCCCTTTGAAGATGAAAAGAAATAAAGTTCAAATAGATTCAATTGAAGTGAGAAGCAGGTGTCTTGGTTCCAGTGCTGCTCAACTCTGGATTCTGGCAGTTGATAGAGAGGGCCTGGCCTTTTTTTCCTCAAAGTCAACTGAGCACTAGGCCAGGGTGTTCAGGAGATGCTCCCATTTTGTCAGAGTTTGGAGAGAAGGAAAGATTAATTTCCTGTCCAAGAAAGCCACAGGGAGGTAGGGGGTTGGAAGTAGGGGCCAAGATGAAAGAATCCTCTCTACTTAATGCCAGGGAAACAAACATGAATGCTTCAGGGGAAGACAGACCAGCCAAATTTCTCTGAAGGAAAATGTGAGCGAGGGAGGTCTCTGAGCTAGACGACTGCACCATTGAAGTGTGAGGGAGAGGACACTGGAGGGTGGTGGACTGTCAAGTGGCAGGGCACAGGCGCCAAGCTGAAACAGTAAATGCAGTGGTGGGTGTGAACCAAATGATACCTCAAGGCCAGCCCTGAGACTGTGGAGATAGCTGGTTCCGTGCCAGTCCGTTATTTCTCAAGGAAGAGCTTGAATAAGTTTATTTTACCCACTATTATTTTTTTTTTCTTGCCTCAAATTAAGGATGGATGAAGAAACAGTTCTAAGGACTGCAAAGCTGTGCAGCAGGAACCAACTCCAAATTGCAGTTATTCATTAGCCTTTAAAGTCTCTGTGTCAGGGCACGCAGAAAGTGTCTGCACCAAATGGACACACTTTCCGGGGGGTTTCCCACCCAAATGGTTATCAAGAAATCCATCCTCTTCACATCAGTGGGACCTTAGTCTACTCAAATTCCATTACTTCTAATAGTTCCAATGCCAGGACAAATCCTGGGAGAGGAGGGTGCCATCTCGAGCCTCTTATTTTGGTTGTTTAACTGAAGAAGAAAAGGTGTATAACTGCAGCAAATCCCTCCAATCTTTTCTGGAAAACAAATGCAGCCATTTGCTGTGTCTCACAGTGTGTCCTTTAAGGTGCCTGCTCCTGCTGCTGTCTATGGGAGCCAGAGCTCAGGAGCGGAGAACAGACCGCCGGGTTTGGAGACCCTGGAAGCACGATCTGCTTGTATCACCTGGGGCCATGGATTTAGCACTCATCAAGTCCTGTCTGGCTGTTCCTTCTGTGTCTCCAGTCAAGGAAAGAGGAGACAGGAATAATCAGCCTACTCAAGGAAAGAGGCAGGAGTGATTTGAATAATTATCTATCTTTTAGACAAAATGGTATATTCTATTATGTTATGCAAATTCAAATAATGGGCTTTTTTATGTGAACTACATCCGTTTACATCCTCATTATCCCGAGGTTTCGGTGTTCGGCCAGGTAATGACAGCTGTGGAAAGAGACTTGGAAACTTATTGCTGTCTTCATTAATTTACTGTAGGTAACTGACCTAGTCAAACATCCCTGAATATGACATAAAATTCACAGACTGTGTTTACCCGTGAATCGGGCTGAATTCCAGCTCTGTGTTTCTCATTCCATATTAAACATGACAGATGCACCAACAGAGGTTGCTGGGAAACCTCTCCCAGGCATTGTCTTGCAGAGATAAAGTTCTGTAATTAAGCCGGTGTTCACCAATGTGGAAATAATACAGTGTATTGGAAAACGGTAATTAACTAAACTATCATCTTTGTAACAGCCTGTTACACATGGGACTTCTTAGAACAGACTTTGCTTGGAGTCCAACAGCTCTTACTTTAAGTTGGACGGGAACAAAACTGGGGATGAGGGACTTCTCCTTGACTTGAGCTGGCTATTGGTGGCATTCTCCTGTTACCACTGAGACCAACCAGGTGCTAAATGGGACCCAAGGGCTGGGAGAAATGTCACCAATACAATCTTCAGTGTTGCTCCCAAGACTTACCCAACCCCACTGGGCTGCACTGGGGATCTGAGAGTATTGGCTGGGTAAGGACAAAGGAGCTCAAGTATGTAAGTGAAATGGTATCAGGAGATGGTGAGCAGTTTTTCAAAACATCAGGAGAAAGAGTTCTGATCAGCAGATTTTTTAGGGAGGGCAATGAGAGCAAACCGACAATGAGTTCACACCATGGGTGGTAGCAGCAGGTACACTGAGAAATGAACCTGAGGCTAGGGGTATGGCAGCTTGCTCAAGGTCATGCAATTCCACAGTAAGTGGAAGGTCAGGATGAGAGTTCACATCTACCAGATTCCCAAACCTGGGCTCTTTTCTTTTCCTTTTTCGTTTGTTTGTTTGCTTGAGATAGGATCTCCCTCTGTCACTCAGGCTAGAGTGCAGTGGTGCAATCTCAGCTCACTGCAGCCTTGAACTCCTTGGCTTAAGCGATCCTCCTGCCTCAGCCTCCTGAATAGCTGGGACTACAGTCACATACCACCTCACCTGGCTAATTAATTTTTTATTTTATTTTATTTTATAGAGACTGTTGTCTAGCTTTTTTGCCCAGGCTGTTCTCCAACTCCTGGCTTCAAGCGGGCCTTTCAAAGTGCTGGGATTGCAGGCATGAGCCAGTACACCTAGCCTAAAACCTGGGCTCTTTTCCATGACACCAATGTGTCAAGAAATTCATCCTCCTCACACCAGTGAGACTTCATTCTACTCAAATTCCATTACCCCCAGTACCACTTCACCTTGGAATGTTGGCGTAGATCAGTGGTTTTCATCCTTGGCAGGATATCAGAAGCACATGCGGAGATTTTAGAAATTATGGCAGTCCAGATCTCCCTAATATGACCCTTTGGGAAACAGGGCCCACGCACCTGTATTTCTAAAAAGTCCCAGAATTAATCACCTCTGATGTGCAGCCAGAATTGAAAGCCATTGATCCAGCTGCAATGATTACACAACAATTTAACATTAATAACGTTTTCTTTACGGGTATCCAGACTAGTTCATTCATTCAATAAATGCGTTCGAGCTCCTACTATCAGAAGAGCTAATGTTCTTGGTAAAGCATCTATCTTGGTCCCTGGCACATAGAAAGTGCTCAATACTTCAATTATATTCATCACCCCTTAACGAGAGCTTCCACTGTTCCAGAGAGAAGGCAAATTGACGGGAATGCAGAGGTGAGGAGACAACGGTGGATCTGAAGCAGAGGCAGGCAGGTAAACAATTACTGGCAATGTGGAGCACACCCAGCAAGGGGGGCGGCTGGTGGTGGCAACAGGCAGAGGAGGCTTTGCCAAGTGTTCCGGCTTTGAGACACACAGCAGTGTATGGTAAACGTTCCGTGGCTTCTCACTGGAAGGCCCTGGGCTAAAATGTGCACACTCACTATTCTTACTCTCACACTAAGCCATCTGCTCCTGGGCATAGTTCTCAGGCCAGGCTGTTTCCAGCAGAAGAGTGAGACTGAGGTTCAGATAATATAAATGAGTAGCCGGAAGTCAGGAGCCAGGAGCCTGGCCCAGGGTAGAGCACTGAGTCACACCCTTTATTCCCAAGCCCTCTGGCAAATGCTACCTAGGAACCCAGTGGGCTCATGCGCATACCCAGTGGAAAGGACAGGTCCCTGGCCTTTTGTCAAGCTTGCCCCTGGGAGAAAGCAGGAGTACAGAGGTAGACACAGAGTCCACATCCCATCTCTACCCTTTTCACTTCTGAGATGGATTTCACCAGGGATAAAGATGCCTTCCTCAACTGCTGAAGAGGGCTAACAAGATTGCCCAGCACAGGGAAGGAGCCCTAAGGTGTCACTTGTCTCCCCCATATTCCTCATTGCCTAGCCCAGAACCTCCGATGGAGTAGCCCCTTGGCCACCATCAGCCAAGCATGTCCCTGGGCCGGACACATCTTTAATTCACGTTATACGCCTTCCCTTGTTGAATCCTCAATGCAACACTATTGGGTTGGCATAAATGAAGAAGAAAAATGTGCAGAAGGGCAAACTCTTTACATGCAGTTGAAGAAAACATCAAAGGAGTAGAGGTAAGGAAGTGTGGAGTTGAAGAAGGGACGGCCCCTGGGATCTAATTTTTCATAGCAGGTGGGGGCATGCAGACAGAGGCTACCCACAGCCAGAACAGACAGGCCAGCTACTCCTCTGTCCCCTGCTGCCCTGCCACTCTGGCCTCTGTCCTCTGCCGGCTCCTGTGTGCAGTGGAAGCAGGGCCAGGGAAGGGCAGGCAAGGCAGAAAGCACAAGGATTCCAAACTCCTAGCCCAGCGATGGATGATTCATCTCTCACTCCGCATGTCGTCTCCCATTTGTACAGTTCTCATCTTTATTTCATGAATATTTTATTCTCAGAGCAATGGCTCCACATGCCCCATAAATCTAGCAGGTGGCTCTTTACTGCATCCACGGAGCTTGGTGCATTCACCTGCATTGGGTAACTACATAATCATTTGATTCCTTAGAAAAAATATGAGCTCAAATCTACATGAATATTAAGGGGTTGAACACACATTACTACTCTTCTTCAAGTAGGTGTCTAAACTGTGACGACACCCTAGAGCAAGCCATTAAACACAACTTGGGCTCCGCCCAAAGACAGGTTTCTGGCCCTTAAGAAATACGGCCAATGCCTCAATATGAAACATTCAAAGATTAACCAGACACTCTCACCTAACTGCAAATGCTGCCCCATAAAACACGGGCAACCAGTAGCACAAAGTAGTTCTGGATTAAACACCATCATTATTTTTTGTACGTTTTAAGAATATGCTTCGAAAACATTGATTTTGAGCCCTTTCCTGGTTTCTATTCCCTGCATGATGAAGTCAAAACCTCTCGGTCTGGCATTTAAGTCCTTCAGAGCAGGCCCTGTCTCCCTCCCCAGCCTCCTCTGCTAGCATCTCCTTCCTCGTGTTGACACTTCAGTCCTGGAGCTCCAGGAGGTATGATGACTTTGTTTACCTCCATGCTGCTCACCCTGCCAAAAATGCAACTCCCTATCTCATTTTTAGAGCCAGGATTTGTACCAATGCTTCAACACCCAGTTCTAACAGCTCTAAGCCCCAAGTAGACTTCAATAACCAGCACCCCTAACCCCTCAGACCCCACCATGCCCTGGCTAGGATGGATGCCCTCTGCACTTTTGTGATACCTGCTGCTCACTGCAGGTCAGCCTGATCAATGGGTGGAGACTGCTGGGCCCAGCTCTCTGCCACATCTGTGCACAGGGAGATAAGCTCCCTGAAGGCAGGGGCTGGGTCTTTATAGACAGGCTTATTAAAGGAAGAAAGGGAAAGAGAGAAGAGAGAAGGGAGACATTGCATTTGAAATTTGGAAACCCATAAAAACAGGAAAAAGATGGAACATTTCCATGCAACCCTTCTTAGCAATACCAGAAGGGGTTGGAGGACAGGCAGCTGCTGTGCTTTTCCAACCTGCCTCCCTCCATGTGTCCTCATTCCTATCTGGAAGCAGGTTGGCAGCAGGGGAAGGAAGTCCCACATTCTGGAAGCAGGGCTAATGTATTCATCATTTCATAACTGAGATCCTGGACTTATGTAGAAGCCAGAAATAAAAGGTAGATGTTTTACCAGCAAGAAAGGAGCTGTCCCTCACAGCTAGGTGACCCCTTGGTCTCCTGATCTCTCCATTTTTTTCTTTTCTTTTCTGTCTTCCTATCTATGCCTCTTTAACAATTACCAGTCTCCCTCTCTTTCTCTGTCTCTCTTACACACACACACACACACACACACACACACACACACACCATAATTTACTGTGGGTGGTCCAGGCTGAAATTGTCCAAACTGTCACTAATCTAGGCATTGTGATGGGACATGGCTAAAAGCAGACAATGACTTCCCATCCAAAGGATGAGCTCTCCCTGCATGTGGATCACAAATGATAGGCTAGAGGCCAGGGCTGAGCCTGAACCTGTGTCTCCAGGCTCCCACCTTTGCCCACAGCTGCCCAGGGAGACAAATTCCTGACAGTGTAGTTTTCACCCACCTTGAGACCTTCCCCTGCTCCCCTGACAAAAGGGGCCTTTGCACAGAGGAAACCAGGCTGAAGACTTAGGGAAAATAAGCAAAACCTTAAACAATACAGGGAGTGGGCACAACGTGGGTCAGTCTGGGGGCCTGGTCTTTCCCATCCTTCTCATCCTCTGGGGCCACCACACTGTGACTGACCACTGATGCTTCTGTGCACAGAGACCTGGGTGATGACAAGCAGGTGAAGGGTGCACACTGGCCATGGCATGGAGGGGGCTGACATGATGAGGAGAGGTGAGATACGTGCAGCCTTTACTTAAAACTACTCATCAGAATCATTCACTGTCCCTCCCAGGGACTTCTTTACACAAAATTTTCTAGTAGCCAAAGAAGCTTGGGACAGAACCATCAACTGTGCCTTTCAGGGGCTTTTTCTCAAAGTTTGGCCTTTCTTCCCTCCTGAGCTCCAGGGGTGATAGGACAGCCACCGAGGCTGCGGCTGGCCCCAGCTTTGCATTCCCTTGCATGGAGATACGCAGAAGGCCAGAGAGAAAGACAGATGTTCCCAAACATTGCAGATGTACTGAGTTAAGCAGTGTAAGGACAGAGAGCTCACTACCTGGTATAATGCAGAGTTGCGTAAAGGAGCGAGGGATGCCCACCCTTGTCCTAGCCCATGACCTGCCAGAAATTCGCTTGCAGACCAATGAATGGAGGGTGCGATGTGGCCAGACGCCCAGGCCACAGAAGTGGTGGACGCAGCCTTCCTGTCCAGAGGTGCCAAATCCCTGCCTGAAATCAGGCTGAGAAGGATCCTGCAGGCTCTTATCTTCTCCTGGTTGTTTTTCTTTCCTGCCTCAGTTTACTTTTTGTGCCCCTTGGATCTTCTACCTCTGAAATCATTTAATGAACTGCCAGGTACTATCTGAGCCTCCAGTAAAATGAAAAAGTCAAAAAACAAAAACAAAACAGAAGTGCATTTGGGTTTGATGCAGGGTGCTCTCCGACTTCCTGTTTGAGGTTTATATCCATTTGCACCCACAGAGTCTCTAAGCGGAGCTGTGGTTCTGGATATAGCTGAGGTCTATGTGGCAGGGAGTGACAGCCCCATAGATGGTGTGGCTAGGCATGTGCCTGTGTGTAGTTTCTGCTGGAGAAGCATCATCACCAAATGACACTCCTTACCTCCCTCCCTTAGGGGAACTGTCTCCAGGTCTCCAGGGAACCTTGGTGAAGGCTTTATTTCAGGAAAAAAAAAAAAAAAAGGAGCTTGAGGAAGAACAAAAGCCCAGTAAGAAGGAAGTGTGGAGGGGCAGAACCAGCTTGCAGTTGGCACACACAGGAAGGGATGTGTGCCCAGAACCTGGAGTCTAGACGGAGCTACAGTGTCCCCTGGACTGGGTGTACCCAGGAAGGACAGGGGCAAGGCTGGGCCCTGCGAGGAGTAGGAAGGTAGGGAGAAAGGAATGCTGGGAGGGACAGGGATCCCCTGGTGCGCTGGGAGAGCAGTGCCCTGTGGCCCTTGGTGAGAAGTCAAAGAGAATCAGGAAGGAATGGGCTCCTCTCTTACCCTACAGGTGGTCTCTCCAGGTCAGGGTGGAGGCACATGGGCGGGGCAGGGTAGGGAAGGGCTCTCTGGCGCTGCCCATGCTGTACCTGCTCTATAGATAAATACAGGACTTTAGTGGCTAAGGCTGGCACGGCAACGCTTTGTTCAAGCATGAAAACACCCCCTACAAGTCTTCTTTAGTTTTAAAAACAGAATGAAACAATGACAAAATCCCCCAATATAAAACACTACTGTCTCCAGACATGACGACCCAGGTAAACACTAACTAGAAACGGTCTGCCCTCCAAATGGCCCAGTGTGACACTCCTGCCTTTAGGCTGCGGAAGGGAGGGCAGGCCCCAGGTGCTGACCTCCTTGGGGGTCTCCTGGTGGCACCGGTTGCTGTTCCACCACAACTCCAGGGCAGCCACCAGGCAGGCCAGGAGCAGGCCAATGGCCAGGATGCAGAAGACCCCGGCGAAGCTGTGCAGCTTGAGGGATTTGCCGTCGGCCTGGGCACTGGCATGGCTGGTGAGGTCACAGCGGCCCATGTGTGGCCACCACTTCTGCTTCAGCACATCCAGGTCCCCTGTGTCCTGCAGCTCCAGGATCCTGTAAGACACAATCGAGGTGAGCTACAGCCACCAACCTCCTGAACTCAGCCACGGGGGCCCTGGCCCCTGCCCCACCATACTGGCCCCCCCCACGGACAACACTGAGCCATCCTAGCAGCTTTCTGCCTTAGCTCTTCTCTTCCCAGTCCACTCTCCACACTGCAGGTAAAGTGTTATTCCCCACGCAGGTTTTATCATTCCCCTCCTCAGCACCCCTCACCCTCTCCCACCCCATCCCACTGCCCAAGGATAAAATCTAACAGCAAATCACATAAGGCTCATCACAGGGATTCTGTGGCAAGAGCTCAAGATAAAACTGGGAAATACAGAAATGAAAGAGGCAAACATTTAGGTTGTGGACTTAGGATATTCCCGATCATGAAAATGTTTTCTTCCGAACTTTCATTACTATAGCCTAAGTCTCTCCCACTGGGATTCACCAAATCATTCATATAAGCATTTGATTTGAGGGTCTCCTGTGCTTTGTCTAGTATGATGTTCAGCACCACTAAGCTTATGGTCTAGAGATACAAACACTGACCCTAAAACAATTAGCTCAGTCAAAGTGCAGGCAGAGCTGAGATAAACACAACAAATCAAAGTAGAGTTTCTAGGAAACAGCACGTGGTGGGTAGTGTCCACTGGAGGATTGCAGAAATCCTCACTGAGGAGCCGACAGGTAAGGGGAAGCTTGAAGTATGACTAATCATAAAACAGCTCACATGGGTCTAGCATGTTCTACGCTCCAAGGAGTACCCTCCATGCTTGGTAAATAGTGTTGAATCCTCATTTTCATGCCAATTCTTTGAGATGGTTGTTCCTATTTTCTCATTTTACAGAGAAGGAAATCAAGGCACAGAGAGGTGAAACGTCTTGCCAAAGTCATTCTGAGGCTGCAAGGGTTGGCTTTCAACTATGGGGAGGAAGAACCTTCCTGAGGCTAACACCCATGTGAAAATCATGTCTAGGGTAGCAGTCAGCATGTTGAAGAAGCGGAAAAATGGCTATTGGGTGGTACAGGAGCAGGCTTCAGGTGACAACAGAGAACAAGGCAGAGCCCAGAGCATGGGCTCTGAGAGGCTCTGAGGGCTCTCGATTTCATCATGGTGGGACGACCCACGCCGCGTCCATATTCCCCATTGTGATTTTCTTTGGTTGTGGTATTTTGTCTGGAACTCAGGAATCTTAACAGAGAGCCAGTGGTAGCTGGTAGCACCCAGACCTCAAACACCCAAGCTTTTCCACTGGGGAGTGGAGCTCTTTAAGCCTGATCCATGGCGATATATTTGACTGATAACATCTGTAGAGATCCCTCTGAGTTCTCTGGGTGTATGTAGTTAGAGAGCAGCAGTTGTTTATAGCCAGGAGAAATTCAGTGCCCGCTGAACAGGTGTGTGATCTCTACCCTGGACCTGCACTGCAGGTTAGCTGTGACTACAGACCTGAGGCTGTGCTCAATTCCCACGCATGGGCCTGTGTCTGGTTGAGACAAGAGCCACAGCCCTGAGAGGGTCCCAAGACCTGGAAGCATCATGAGCCCAGCACAGCATGGCCTCCTAATGGCTGGGAATGGCCTATCCCAGTGCAAAGATAGGCTTTGGTGGCACCAGACCTCACCTGGACCAGAGACTTGCCTCTACTAAAGCTCAGTGTTTTCATCTTTGCAACATAAACTGCTGACCCACACTTGGATGAGCAGATCCTTCAGGACAGGAGCTCTGCTTTCCCTGAGCAAGCACAGTGGCTGGCACCACTAAGGCTATCAGTAGATGTCTGTTGTGTCAATAAATGTGTGAGTGTACTAACTGAGTAATGAAAACTTAACTAAGATGGCTGTGGTTAGATATTGATATAATGTCCATTAAGTGCTCAGGGCACTGATCAGCATGTAAGACACAGTATGTGGCTATGCATTCAGGGACTTGGTTGTTAAGATACATGTGCATTTATATGGTTTGGGGTCATGCTTAGATTGCCCTGGAGCACTGCAGACCTCTCTTATGGCATGTTGCATAGTGAACTGGGCAGCCACAGTGTTGTACCACCTCACATGGCTCTGATCACATCAGGCCAACTCCGTGGCTGCATGTCTGCCTGTTCACTGGCCTTAATAAGTCTCTTCTGGCAGGGGTGAGGAGGTTAAGCCTCCTGGTAGTTACAGGAACATCAGGGACAGATGTGCAGGACCTCAGGGCCTTTCAGGAGGTCAGGAGTTGAACAACTAGCTGGCCACGGATAGACAGCAGAGCTTCGTGTTCACGGATATCCATTCAAATCCAGGCTCAGAGCCTCTAAAATTTAGCTCTCTCATCACAAAAGCCTGAGGTTATAATAAATACACCTACCTCACAGGATATTGTGACAAAATGAGAAGAGGGAGCACATACAGACAGTTTGCTTGAGATCCAGCCAGTAATCAGAGCTCCATAAAAGCGGGTTAGTAGTTGTCAGTCTGATGGCCACAATGACCAGTGGCCTTATCCTGCCAGCACTGACATGAGCGACCTTTTATTGAGGACACAGTAGGAGCTGATCATTTTACAGTTTGAATCCTCATAACAGCCTGCAAAGTAGTTCTTATTATGTCTATGTTACATCTTGAAGACCTAGAGCTCAGAATCTAGATGACTTGCCCACTGCTGCAATTAGAAAGTGGCGATGCTGCTCATCAGAGCTGGGTCATTCTGACCCAGGAGGTCATGCTGTTTCCAGAAGAGCAGGCTGTTCTCCCAGGACCAGCTTCTGGCCCAGGGAATGGTGAGGCTCTGGTCAGATGGCAGTTGTGGGGTCAGATCCCCACTTCTCCACTCACTAGGCAGATCCCGTGCAATGTCAGGCGAGTTGCTTAATTTGGCTGACCTTTTCTTCTTCCTGCTCCCTATAATTGTATGCATTTTTTATACCCAATCTTATCCCAGAATGAGAGTAAGGCAATTTATAGGAAAGTATACCATAAAACAAAAAAAAAAAAAACTAAACAAACAGAAAAGGCAATTTTAATATGGAAGGGACAGAGAAAGATAAAACAAGTCATGGACACAAATGACTTGGAGAATGAGGCTAAACTAATGCATGCTGTAATAATCCATACTCCCACTTAGAGTAAGCCAGAGCGATAATAGCCCCTTCCTGAAGCCAGTTGTTCTATTTTCCAGACAGATATAATTGCGGGTGCTTTTTTCTATTCAATAGCTGTGGAGCCTGCTACACAGTAGGTGCTCAATAAATGGCTATTAAGTTGCTAAACATTTATTGAATGCCCACTCTGCATGCTGTGGTCTGCAAGCCTGTTTATAGCACATAAGCCCTGCCACACACGCACACACATCCACATCCTGTCCTCTGCCAAAGCAAAGGCGTGTATCTTTATTCAAGGGAATAGTTTAGTTCCCAGGATGAAGGGAAAGACAGTTACAGCAGTTCCACATAAGGCTGAGACCTACCATTTATACCAGGACCTGTTTTCTGCAAATGGCATGAGGCATTGCTCTCAGGACCTATCCCTTCACTCCTCTGAAGCATGCCCTAGCTAGGGGCAGCTCACAGTTCTGTATGGACCATACGAGAAAGTCTCTTTTTTTTGAGAATAGGGTCACCCTCTGTCGCCCAGGCTGGAGTGCAGTGGTATGATCTCAGCTAACTTGCAACCTCCATTTCCTGGGTTCAAGCGATTTTCATGCCTCAGCCTCCCAAATAGCTAGGATTACAGATGTGTGCCACCACACCCACCCAATTTTTTGCATTTTTAGTAAAGACAGGGTTTTGCTCTGTTGGCCAGGCTGGTCTCAAGCGATCTTCCCCTGGCCTCAAGTGATCTGCCCGCCTGAGCCTCCCAAAGTGCTGGGAGCCACCACACACGGCCCAACAGATCCTTTTAAAGAAACACTGGCAGCAGTAAGTTGACAACCTGAAGTCTAAGTGTCCACACTCAGGGAATGATTCCAGCCCAGGAGGAACTGTACCATGCAAGAAGATGAGGAAACTGCAGGAGGCCAGCACAAGCCACTGGTGACGTTGAAGGCACATGCCTTCCGATGAAAGCAAATAGTAATCAATCACTACTTGCCAAAATGACATGGCAACTGGACTAGCCACGTCTGATTATAGTGACTACTGGAGTCGGGAGAGCAGCCCATGGGGTCTCTGTTGGGAGGTTTTGCATAGGGACCACATGGTCAGTGAGTGGACAGGTAGTAGGCAGGCCTGTTCCAGAAAGCCTGGTCTCTGGGGTCACACACCTCAAGTTGCCATGGCTCTCTCTGGTCCTCTGAAGCCACACAAAGGATATCTCACTCCGTCTGCCCCCAGCAAGGCTTATGATATTGAAGGTGGGCAGTCACACCTCTCCCCACTCATCTCCACCTTCCTCAGGTTGAATAATCTCAGGTTCTGCACTGACCTAACTGGAGCTCCTTCTGCTCTGACTCCATTCAGCAATCCAGCAGAGACCAGGGCTCCCGGACTAATGCCTGCTGCCTCTTCTCTCCAGTGTGTCAGTGTTCACTTCAGCAGACTCTCAGGAGCCATCTGAGCAGTGTGAGCACACAGGGACTCTAACCTTTCCTCGCTGGGGCCCTGTGCTTCCGCGAGCGCTGTCTGGGGGCACATTAGCAGTCTTGGTTGGCCCCATGGGCTCTCTTACCATCTGTTCTAGAGAGATGCTCAGAGGTTGATGGTCTGTGGAATCGCCCTGAGCCTCCCATCTCGGAAAACCAACTGGTGTGAACCTCAAGAACACCAAAGTGTTATAAATCCTGGAGAGAAGCCATTC
This sequence comes from Cacajao melanocephalus, assembly GCA_963573385.1. Taxonomy (NCBI): domain Eukaryota; kingdom Metazoa; phylum Chordata; class Mammalia; order Primates; family Pitheciidae; genus Cacajao; species Cacajao melanocephalus. Next base: position 58,162 of record CAUYLG010033245.1, on the reverse strand, counting down.
TTTCTTCATGCATTTAATCTGAGCAATTGATAAATCACTACTCCTCCTTCCCTCTTGCCATCTCTCTCTGCTCCAGTGAGCAGCGGGAGGAACAGAATGTATACTTGATTAAATTTAAGAGAAAACCCAAAAGCCTCATTTACCTTAATTAGCCCTACTCTTTCCCTCAGTTTTGCAAACAAACCACTGAATGGACTGGTTGCAGGCCCTCCTCATCAGCCTTCCCTTAATGGGGCTGAGGCCCAGGCACTCATGAGCAGAAAGGCCCAATTTGGATATCTAGAGTGCAGGAGAAGGGTGGTGGTGGGGCTTAAAGATCCAGCAGCTACATGGGCACAGTACCAGGGCTCAGGAGACCTGGATTCTACTCCCAGCTCTGCCAGCAGCTGGCTCAGTGACCTTGGATTTCCTAGTTACCTCCTCTGAACTGTGGGATGTTAAAGAAATGGTTTAGAAGGACTCTCACCTCTCCAAACAGAAGTTCCTTAGTGCTGAAATTCAAGCGTTCATCAGTCGACAAGGGTTGCTCCTGAGCCTGGCACAATGCCAGCCTTTGGATTCAGATGCTTCTGCGTCATATTGGATTTGGGTGGACTCAGGCAGAGCCTACCCCTAGAGCTTCTTCATTGGGCTCTGAAGATTCATCCCTTCACCCAGAAAAATGCCCTTGACAAATACATGCAAGAAGATGGCCCAAGGCTTAGACACCTTGGGGATAGGAGCCCCTGTTCACAGGCTGACTAGTGGAAAAAGGCCACCCTTTCTGGCTAAGGCCATGTCCCTTCCTCGCCCCAGCAGACAGCATCTCCTCGGACCAGGAAACTTCTGCCCTATGATCAGAGCCCCCCTCCAGCCACAGGCAGATAAATATGGAGACATTCTGCTTCTCTGACCCTACTTTTTTTAGTCTTCACATTGACTATTCCCACTTTATAGATATATTTCTCTTTAAAAGTGATTCGTAGGGCCTGATCAGATCCTGCTAATTATTCATTTTTCTGGCTAACTCCTCCTCATTCTTCAGGCCTCAGGTGTCCCCTCCTCTGGGAAGTCCTCCCAGGTATCCTGGGTCTGGGTATCCTCCCAGGTATCCTGGGTCTCTGCCACCTCTACCCTAGCATCCTGAGAATGTCCTTCCCATGTGCTAATATGCCCTGTGCTGGCATTGCCTGCTCACATCAGAGATCCCACAGACTCTGAGCCTTCGTGGCAGGGCCATATACTTCCATAGGGTCTGAGGGTGAGAGAGGAGGAAGCAGTGGGACATAGTAGGTGATTAGGAAAATGGGATGAACAAAGGAGTTTGCATTGGCTCTTATCATTTAAGAGGCTATTCTACCCTTGACCACTAGAGTCCTGAGGCAGCTGGAGCCACCTGGCTACCCATGCCTACCTCTGGGAGAAGAGGTCCCTGTAGGGGCTGCCATGCTGCAGGGCGATCCCGTAACCCTTGCTGCTGATGCTGTTGCCAATGACAGTCACCGAGCAGTCGTCATCCGTCAGGGCTGCGTATTCCACCACGGCCACATCCCACAGGAAGGCGTAGTTCCCCTTCTTTGCCTGAAAGATCAAAATTACCATGAAGTCAGGCAGGCCTGGCCGGCTGTGTCAGCTTTGACTGGTGAGCCATCTTGATGGTGGGATTTGACAGACGCATCTTCAGTGGTCTTCCTACCCACCAGATAGCACAGCAACTCTGCTACTGTTTTCTGGGCCTACAAATGCCAGCATTGGTTGAGGCTACTCACTTTGACTAGACATAAGAGACATGCAGGCCAGCCACAAAACATCTCATGGAAAGGGGAGGCGGTGAGGAGCTAGAGGCGGGCTTTAAGACCAGCTTCCTGGTCACAGTGTCATGGGCCTCTGTCTCTGATTAGAGGGCTCAGCCTGGGAGAGTGCAGAAAATCCAATGTCAGGTGACTGAGATTCTCAGATCAGAAATGCTGGGGAGCATAACAGTTAGCGATGAGGAATAGGGGAGAATAGGATTGTGGCAAATCTTACCCACCTGATACTTCAACTTAGAACTTGACTGAGCTCTGCTTGGGGTAAATGTGGAAAACAGCCCTGAGTTCAGTGCCCCAGAGTAATGGTGACTTAATATCAAGCACAAGCACAACACATGTCTAGAGCTTTCTGTGCCTGGAGAAAAATCCATGAGGGACACGGCTTGACTATTATGGTAACATGCCAGTCTTCTGCCACTTGTCTTTTACTGCCCACACATGAAGGTATACACATGCCTGCACACATACCCCCATTCATGCACACACATGCCTGCACACACATAGGCCTGTGCACATGCACATACATATGTGTAATACACACATACACCCATAAATGTGTGTGCATGTATGCATGCACACACTCACATGCATATGTTTGTACACACACATGTAAACATATATATGCACACACAGGTGCAGGTTTCTAGTGTCGCTGTCTCCACGTCAGTGCAGTGGTGACGGATTCTTTCATCAGGAATTTTCCTGCAGCCACAGCTAAAGTCCTACTCTGTCACACACAACCACAGCAGAGGTTCTCTTCTATCCTGAACCACAATTCTAACTTTGCCTAGAGTTTGGGCACTTGGAGTGAATGCAAGCCACTTTACTTTTTGGAAGGAGATGCAAACTTGACACTGTCACTTGGCCATCTTAAAATAAAGTAGAATGTTGTTAATGCAGCAAAGTGCCCGGCTTTGATGCTATAGTGAGCACAGAGACACTCCTCTACCACCTCTTTCCTTTTTACTATAGCTTGCACTAGATGATGGTTGTGGGTCGGGTGGGGGGGGCTCCTTATGGGCTTAGTGACAGCACTGAAACATCCTAGACAGTAATAGGCCATGCTGGCAAGCTACAGACTTCTTAGCATTGTTGAGGGCATTGTCCCTGCTGCCTGCCTTTGTTCAGTTGAGTCTTCATGTCCACTGAGACTTTCCAAAGAGTGCCATAGCTACTTAGATGAAGTTAGTCAAGATTTTATTTCTTTCAAGACCTCAAGTGCCCATGGCCCAAGACGGCTCATTTCCTTGTCAGAAGTTCTCCATTAGAAGAATTTGTGGGCAGAGTGTGACCTCCTGCAGTGGGAAGAGCCTGCTCCCAGACATTCAGACAATTTTGTCCAACGACCTTGTAAGAAATGACACACACCTGTGCCACTCATTAACTTCCACCTCAGGGAGCGATCCAAATATTACACCAAGGCCTCATTCCTCAACCAATCCAATTCCAGAAGTCCTAAAGGACCCTGACCCAGGTTGCAAAATTACATGTATTTGTCTCCTTCCATGTAGGAAGATAATAGCCCTTGAAATTCTTTCCTGCTGGCAAACAACTTTTCTCACAAAAACATATACATTTTCAACCTCTTAGTAACAAAGTTTCTCAGCAAAATGTTGACTTATGACCTAATATTTGGCTTCAGTCAGATTTTGGAGCATTTCACATCTATGCTTGCAATTGAACGTGACAATCAGACATTGTTATTTGTACGATTTCAAAAGGTCATGTCATGTTGAGGGAAGAATTAAGACCAGGTGTGTTTCTACATTTCAAGTGATGCTCCAAGAACAAAAACAAAATATGCTGGCTTAGAGAGAGTGGAAAGAGACTCCAAGAAAAGCCTGATGTGGCCACTCTAACGGGGCACTTGGCTTCCTTCAAGCCACAGGCATTTGTGACTCAGTTTGGGCTCAGGGACAGGCGAGCACAGCTGCATGGATGCAGCTGCATTGATAGTGCTGCTGGCCTAAGCTGAGAAGGAGGGACATCCAGAAGGGATGCTGGCAATGGCTCAGCCTCAAATCCCTACTAACTAGAAAGGAAGTCGAGAGGAGACAGTGGGAGTCGCCCTTCTGGACCTGCTGAACACTCCACCTCCCTATTTGCCTATTTGTAAACAAGGACTAAGTTCATCATTATATCTATTTATTTATTTTAAAATATAGACAGTCTTGCTATGTTGCCCAGGCTGAACTTAAACTCCTGGGCTGAAGCAATGATCCTGCTTTAGCATCTTGAGTTGCTGGGACTACAGGTGCATGCCACTATGCCAGGCCTCCAATATATTTCTTGTGCCTGCTTGAGGAAGCACGTGGCTGGGTCCTGAATCTGCCTGAAAACGCCAAAGCAGGAGCACCTGGAGAGGGTGCTGTGCCACGTGTTGTGATGGGAGTTGGAGGGGGGCTCTAGGACAAGCTTCCTGGTCATGGCATGGGCCTATCTCTCAGATCGGGGGGATCACCCTTGGAGAAGGCAAAAAAATCTAATACCAGAGGATTTTGATGCTATGGAAATGTAGGGGAATATAACTGTGGAGATGAGAAGGAGGGGAGGATGAACTGTGGTAAATCTTACACATTTGATATTTCTACTTAGAACTTGACTGAGCCCTGCTTAGGGTGAACACAGGAAATGGCCTTGACTTCAGTGCCTCCAAGTACTGGTGAGAATATCAAGCATGAGTGCATGCCTAGAGCTCCCTGTGCATGGGGAAGAACGCTTTAAGGACAGGGCCCTGACAGGGTCAAATCAGAAGCTCCAACGGTGGCAGGACAGGCCAGATTCCAACTCTGTCCTTATGAAATACCCTCCATTCCTAAAATGTCATCTTCACTTCCTTGGCATCCCAGAGCTTTCTCAGCCCTTCTCTTTCAGCCCCATGCTGAGTAAAAGTCAGTACTGAAATCTTTCCTTGGGTCTCCAAGTTCATCTATTTCCAGGAGAACTTTCTGGACCTTGCAGACATCTCCCCAATTTCCAGTGTGTCACAGAGCCTGTCAGAGACATAAGGCTTCTTAGGTCTGACCATGCTGTCAGGAACGTTGCAGATGCCAGCTCTAAGAAGTCAAAATATCTCACCCATCATGGCCCTGCTGTCTTTATATAGACTCTTTTCTTGTCCCCTTGCAGAATGAGCTCCATCCTGCCCCACAAAAACTCTAAGCTTTGCTTCTTCCTTGTAAGGTCAGAACCAGTTTTGCATGTGGCCCCTAATAATGATGAATCCATCCCTTAATCTGTGCTACTTTATCCACAGGTCTGGCTTCCCCACTATGTGGGGTATTCCGAATATATCAAGCATCAGCCTCTGGAAAAGCCAAGCATCTCCTCTCTTCCCTGCCTCTCCCATTGCAAGCTCACCTTCCTCCTTCCCTGAGTCTTAGCATTTCCCCAATCCCGCTCCTAGGTTCAGCCCCTCCTCTGTGGGTGCAGCTTCTTATCTACCCTCTAGTTCTACTAGGAAAACATGTCTACCCCTTTCTCGCCATTCTCCATCCCTTCACCTCCATTTCATAGACCTCTCACATTGGGAGGCATTTGTCATTTCCTATTTATATGAACTCTTCTCTGTTGAGGATATTTTTCAGGCTCTGGAAAACACAGAGCATAGGCAGGAATCTAGCTTCCTCTCAACCTTATGCTGTGGTCTGGTGCTTGTAGAGGAAAGACAGTTTACCCGGCCACCTCGCTACAGGTGACCCTGGACCAAATGTCACAACAGATCCTTAGATCTGCTATTTTTGCCACTTCCTGTTCAGACCAACTCCTTCTTCCTGTGTCTCCCAGTACTGCCTTGTCCCTACTTCCAGGTGGCCATGGGGACTTGAGGAGAATAATGTCAGAACAGGCATGATAGCTTGTGACCATCTGTCTCATAATGCCTAAAAGATGAAAGGGATGTCTCCGATTTCAGTTCTGCTATTAAAACAAAACAAAAACAAACACTGTATTTCACCTTTCAATAGGTTAAATTACCTTTATCTGGCTAGCTTATTTATAATATTAAATGCATTCTGAATTTCCAGTCGCTGACTCACCATGGATCAATGCCTTAGAATAAGGCTGGTGGAAATGTAGGTTGGAGACAAGGCTGTGGATACAACCGAGATTGCTCCAAACCTTCAGCTCTCTGCAGCGCCTAGGCGGGCATAGACACCCAGCTCTCCAGGCCCTTTTGACCCCAGAGAGCCCTCAGGACTAGTTCTGGGGTCCTGGTACTCCCTCACAAGTTTCTTTCAGGAGCTTTGAAACATATTTGCAGATCATGCAAGAAAGTAGAGGTCTGAAAACTAATAAGTGTAAGTGGGCAAATTACATTTCTAGGCCATATGTCCTAGAAATGTAATTTGGATACTTACACAGCACTTTTTAAAAAATTCATAATATCTAGTGGTATAAAGAGATTGTGAAAAAATACATGTAATCCTTCATGGCTACAGGCCTCACAAAATGATGCAACTCTTTGGAGAGTAATACAAAAATACAGAACACAAATGTTTAAAGCTGCTCACATCTTTCACCTTTGCAAGTTGGGTTTTAACTGAAAAAGTAACCTAAATGTATCTAAAATCCATGACAAATATTCTAAATCAAGAGCTGACTGTAAAGTAAACATACAAATAGTTTAAATATTTACTATTAGGGAAATACTTTAATAAATTATGGTTCATAAATGTGGTAGCATCTTATGTAACAAATAGTAATATAAAGACTGAAAGAAACACTAAATATATATATATGTATATATATATGTATATATATATATATATATACACATATATATATACACACACATATATAGGAATACTTAAGGAAAGTGGCAGAAAAAATAGAATGATCATTATTGATAGATACAGTATTTATTGCTGTTGTGTACACATGTGAAAGGTAATACTCTAAAAGACGGATCATCACCTAATAGAGTGGGATAAGTAATGATTTTCTAGACAAGCGGGTGAAAGTGTTATCTTTATTTAACCTTGTTTCACAGTTTGTGCTATCACGCACAACACAGACACCCAACCCAATCTGCATCCCCCGCGTGCCCCTGGCTCCACTGGGGCAGTGCCCTGGCCCGTCAACAGGACACAAAGGCCTGGGAGAGCTCTCAGACCTCTCCAGGGCACGGGCTCCCTGGTAATACTCAAGCACCACTGGTAATACTCAACCTGGGAAAGTCTCCTTGACATTTTTGGCCTACTTCTAAACATTTTGCTTCATTTCATTCTCCCCTTTCCCTAAAAGAAAAACAAACAAACGAACATGGTCCAGACATAAAAAAGAATAGAGGCAGAAACTTTAGGGGAAGGAGGAAGAACATCTTGGCATGACAGAAAGTCAGAAGCATGTAAGCATCCATCCCTGGGATTCCAGGACCACAGCAGCTACAGAGACCACCCAGCCTTGTCTCCCAGCAAACGCCTTAGCAAACAGATTCCCTTCTCAGTCTACCTGCACTGTGCAGTGTCACAAAAGGAAAAAAAACATTGACACGGCGAGTGAGTCTGGCTGTACACTTACAGCATCCTCCCTAACATTTAGAGGAATACAATTGGCCTGCATTTGCTGGAGGAAGGTTGGGCTCTATAAGCAAAGCCACAAGTGAGCTGGGGTATTGGATGACTTGCTTGTGTTCCATAACTTCATACTGGCAGTAAAATGAGATCGCATTGCCTTCTGTTGCTCCACTGATTCCACCCCTTTTGCAACTCACTTGGAGCACAACCCTTCGCAGACATCAGCCTTCAAGGCGAGAACCTCATCATGCTATTCCATTCCATCCTAACTGCTTTGGAAAGGGACAAGCAACCACACTGCTCCCACAAATGAGAACGCTGGTGCTGCAAACATGTCAAAAATGCTATGAGAAAGGAGCACAGAAGGAAGCCAGGCAACCCTTGTGCCAGGTGCAAGGTAGGTGTGGGGCACCCACTGAGTACCAAGGCCTTCAGAAAGCTGATCCCTTTTTTATCCATGAAATAATTCTCAAGGGCAGAAGATTCCACCTCATTTACAGACAAAGAAACTGAGGCTCAGAAAAATTAAGTGATGTGTCCCAAACAAGCCTGAATTATGAATAGTGGAGCCATGTCGACCTAAGTTACATCTGGCTCCAAAGAAGTCTGTGCTGTCTCCTCTGCCCTCGTTGGACTCATGAAGAATGGACCGGGGAAAATTCACCTGCTGTCTTTGCTCTTGGACCACTTCCCAGGGAACATTGCTGGTGACGGATCACACACAGAAATGGCAATGCTTGTCTTTCCCTAGCTTTAGAAACAGAAGTGGTTTATGGAGTCATTGAAACTCTGGAAGAAGGGAGGACATGGGGTCTGCCCCTTCTCTGTACATCAGGGACTCTTTGGAAACCTGACACATTCTCATGTGTATTCACCACCCACGCAGAGTGCATTCTGCCTCTGCTTGCAGCCACTGTTTATCCTGACAAAGCAGAGCTCAGCCTTTTCAAGCATCCCAAGTCTTAGATCCTATAGTCATGTTTATACAATGGCAACACATTACCACATGCAGCCTGAACCCTGGCTACAGTCATACCTGTATTACGTATGCACCATGCCAAATTAGATGCAACAGTAAAAACCCAGACCATCTGCAGAGAAAAAGACAATTTTGCAGTCTGCTGGTGGGAGTGTGGCTGGCATAATATTTCTGGAATGGCAATTTGTTGGGGAGAATTGAATGTTTTTAAAATGTGTACATGCAGTAATTCTACTCCGTGGGACTTATCCTAAGGAATTATTCAATTTTCAAAAAATGTTTGCATAAAGATTTTTTTCAGGCCAACACTGCTTAAACTAGTCAGAAGTTGAAAACAACCTAAATGCTCAATAATTGAGAATCAGCTAGGCAAATGATAGTGCTAGATGGTGGAATATTATGTTACCATTAATAGGGTGTTTTAAAAGAGCACTGATTGTTAAGGAAAATTTCCATGGGAAAAAAGAGGCATCCCTGAGCCGTGAACCAGCCTGGGTTACTGAGTCCAACTGTATGAGTTTAAACCCCAGCCCCATTGCTGGCTGCCTGTGCAGGCAAATTGCTTAACATCTCTGAGTCTCAGTTCCACTGGATATAAACTGGTCCCTACCTCACAGAGTCCTGATGAGGACTGAATTCCTCAATATGTGTGTTGTGTTTAGAATCTTGCTTGACATATGGTAAGTGGTGAATAAATGATAATCTTACATTGTTTAGCAGAAAAAGAATCTGTTACACTAGAGTATTGACATTGTGACCTCCTCTTAAATTACTATGTAAAACTGTATGTTTGTGAAGAATCAAAAGTAAGCTCCAAATAGAAGCCATGGTCATCTTTGGGAGGTGCCATCATGGGTGGTTTTTGTTGGTTTTAAACATCTCTGTGTTGCCTATGTTTCCTGCAGCCTGGCAAGCCTCACTTTTTGTGACTATGGATATTGAAGGTGACTGTAGAGGCTCGGCCTCCTTCCTTGTGCACAGTGCAGTAGAAAAAGCAGGGTGCCCATTGTCACAGCCCAGCTCCCCAGTGACCCTACGGTCTCAGGGGCTAAGAACTGTTTCCTAAAAGGACAGCTGTGAGTAGGAAATTCCCGAAGGCAAAACACTGTGCCTGGCACAGCATGAGGGCTCAAGGCAAGTTCCATTTCCTCCTCCTTCCTTCAGTTCCCAGATGGTCAGGAGATCCATCTGTCAGCTGTGATTGAAGCATTTTTCCTCCACCTACTGCCCTCCTGCCAGTCACTCCCCCACCTTCACCCAGTCAGCAACACAGTGTGTGAGAATGCAGTGTGTATGCATGCGAGTGTGTGCATGCAGGAGAGTGTATGTGTGTATTTATGTGTGTAAGAATTGTGTATGTGCATTATATGTAAGTGTGAGGGAGATATGTGTGCATAGTTGTGTATGTGTGGATGCACATGAGAATGTATGGGTGGGTGTGTGTGCATTTGATAATACATGGTAGTGTGCACAGGTATGTACTCATTTGTATGTGTACATGGGAATGTGTGAGTGTGTGTATGGGTGTGTGTGTGCATGTTGAAATAATGTATGTGCAGGCATGACTCTGTTTGTGTGTGAATGTATGTGAAGGTGTGAGACTTCTTATGTGTGTGCACATGTGTAAGTGTGAGGGAATGTGTGTGTGTGCAGGTATGTGTGTATACATGTGAGAATTGTATAAATGTGTACAGGTTGATGAATGTGTTTATGTGTAACTGTGTGTATGAGTATGTGTATGATTGTGAGCACCACTGCCCTCAGGGAGGCAGCAGAGAAGAGGACTCAGGTACCAAGCTGCTGGAGAACCATGAAGGGTTCAGAAGAAGTTGACATTCAACTGGAAATGAAGAGCCCATCACTAAAGAGAAAACAATGGAGAGAGGTAATGCAAAATCAAAATAATGTGAGGTTGTGAGGCAGACCATTGGTGGACCCAGCTAGGAGGCTGCCAGGAAACCTGCTACCCAAAGAATGAAAGGTAAAGACTTTTTATCTGCATCAGACTCTGGACCAGCAAAAGAAGGCAAACCAGGACAGGCTCAGGGTAGAGGAAAGAGATTGCAGCTGAACTCCCCACAATTACTGAAAAAGCTGCTTTCCTGAGGGTCCACAGGGCACAAAGTCAGTTTGGCTCCTGGCTGCAGCCCAGAGTGAACAGGATGGGGCTGGACAATGAGATGACACAACCAAAAGGCAGAAAAGGCCATCTGGCAATGGGCTGTCCTCTGGGTTGTGTGGCATGTAGAGCACAGACATAAGGGCAGCCCTTAGCTTTGTCAGGGAAGTCCAAGAGAGGCTGTCCATGATCTGGGCAGGAGAACAGAGGATGGAGGTGTCCCCAGGCTACAGCAGTAGAACATGGCTCCTGATGGCCATACGCCAGGATTTCTGCAAATGACTGCCTGCCCCATCCTGGTATTCCTGTATCATAGAATAACATAGTCAATAGTGAGGAGCACAGCAGTGGGTAGAGAGAATGAGAGTAATTTTACATCTCAAAAAAGGCCACCAATGCCTTTTTCCCATGAGTTTCTTTTTTTTTTCTTTGTATAAATTTAAAGGGTACAAATGCAGGTTTGTTACATGGATATATTGCATGGTAATGAAGTCTGGGATTTTATTGTAACCATCACCCAAATAGCCTACATTGTACCTTTTATGTAATTTCTCATCCCTTACCCCCGTCCCACCCTCCCACCTTTCCAAGTCTCTAACGTCTATTATTCCACACTCAATGTCCAGGTGTACACATTATTCAGCTCCCACTTACAAGTGAGGACATGTAGTATTTGATTTTCTGTTTCTGAATTATTTCACTTAAGATAGTGACCTCCAGTTCTATCCATGGTACTGCAAAATACATGATTTTATTATTTTTAATGGCTGAATAATATTCCATTGCATAAATATACATATATATATATATATATCTCACATTTTCTTTATCCAATCAACTGTTGATGGACACAGGTTGAGTCCATATCTTTGCTATTATGACTAGAACTACTATAAACATATAACTGCAGTTATTTTTTTGATATAATAATTTTATTTGAATAGATACCCAGTAGGGGGTTTGCTGGGCAGTTCTACTTTTAGTTTTTTGGTACATCTACATACTGTTTTCCATAGAAGTTGTAGTAATATACATTCCCACCAACATTATAGAAGCATTCCCTTTTCTCTGCATCTTCACTAAGATCTGTTATTTTTTGTCATTTTAATAACAGCCATTCTGACTGGTGTAAATGATATACCACTGTGGGTCTAATTTGCATTTCTCTGATGACTAGTGATGTGAATTTTTTCATATGCTTATTGGCCATCTGTATGTCTTTGTTTGAAAAATGTCTATTCATGTCCTTTGCCCACTTTTTAATGGAGGAACAAATATCCAGAATTTATAAGAAACTCAAACAACTCAACAACAGCAACAACAATAACAGTAATGCCTTTTCTGTTATGTTATCTGCCCTTTGATTTTTAAACTTCCTTTATAGAATTTTCAATCCCAGTTCATAGAGCACATGGCATGGTATGTTGGCGAGAACAAGGGTTTGAAGACAGACAAGGTCTTCCTGTAGCATCCTTGGCCAGCTAGCTGAGCCCTCTGAGCTGTATGCCCTCACCTAAAAGACAGGAATAGCATGCCCACTTCACACACTTGTCACAGGAAAAGACAGTGTGGAACGTGCCTGGTGCATTGAAGAAACTCAAACAACAACACGTTATTCTGATGATCATAACAATCATTACCAGCATTATCTTATAGCTTAAAGTTTGGATCCTGATAACAATGTCATTACCTTGGAATAAATAATAGTTTAACTTGTCCTCAACCACCAGCCTAGTAAATGAGAAAAACCGTTAGACTAGGCTGGATCACGGTCTTGGCCCAATTACTGATTTCATGTCAATTTATAAAAATGGAAGAGGTGCAAAGATGGTCCTTAAAGTCTTCTCCAACTCTGGCATTCTCAAAGTCTATGCTATAGACTAGAGGTTCTCAAAGTGTGTTTTCTGGACAAGCAGTATCAGCTCACTGAAGAACTTAAAAGAAATGTAAATTATCAGGTCCCATCCCAAGACTCACTAAATAAGAGACTCTTGGAACGAGGTCCAAAATGCTATGTTTTAATAACCTTTCCAGGTGATCTTAATGCATGCTAAAGCTAAGATGTAAACATTTAGACCTGGGGGTCAAATAATTTCTGATCTTCTCTTGAACATAGGTTTAGAAAGAAAGATAGTATTAAGGCTCCAGGATGTTGAATTGGAGTAATAAATGGAATAAGGGAAGCCATAGAGTTGAGACCAAGGCTACTAAAAACAAATTTTAAAGGAAAGTAACACTGAACATCTTCTTGAAAAGAACTCTACTTTTTGCTTTACCAGCCACTCTTCCCTTACCATCAATTCCATTCCCTGAATTTCTGAGAAAGTTCAGGATAAACTTCCGTGGTCCAAACTGTGTATATTTTCCACCCAGGGAAATTGAGGCTCAAAAAGAACTGTACCCAAGGCCACAGAATTAGCTATTGGCAGAGCTTCAACTCCTCCTCAGATCTCCTTGACTACAAATGGCTTCTTCTCTGCCACATCAAAAGTTCAGCATCAGTAGCCCCAAAGAGCCAACTTAAGCCCCCTAAGCAACTGACTCTGTCCTCATGCTGTTTTTTTTTCCCTCTTCTGCTGCCAGATTCTTGTCAAACTTTTGTTAATGACATCTGCCTATAGCATCTGACCCTATGGAGCCATAAGGCTGCATTCCCTTTTGGAGCCTCCAGCACTTTGGGGAGGAATAGTTTTATTTAGTAAACCAAAAATTGTCCTAGTAAAATAAGATTTCTTATATTTCCAAGGAAAAAAGAAGCTGCTTTGGTACAAAGGAAAAAGAAAATCCTAAGTCAGAAAAAATCAATGACTCCTTTCTCAAAATCTGAAATTGTACACTATCAGCAAAACTAGGGACTATCAGCAACTTGTCAGTAGGGAAAAGGGACACATTGATTTTTTAATGATTTGTCGAAATTTTAAATTGTCCAAAGACCATGATAAACAATAATCTAATCTGAGTTATTCCATGGGAAAAATTAAGAATGACCTAAAAGAGAGAGTGAATTAGTGTGCCTAGATACAAAATAGATTACAAAGGGAAAAGAATACAGAATGAAGAATGCCATCCCAGGGAACTGAAACAACTTAAATACATGAATTCAAGGTGCACAGATGACAAGCATACACGGGGTCAAATAGCCCATAAGGCACAGGAACAGGACTGTGCATATACTCTCTGTGCGCCATGCACACACATATGCACACACACATGCACACACACACACACATGAAGAGAAGAATGTAAGCTCCTTGACCATGCATGTCCTGTTTGCTCCCCTAGAATGATGTCTGGCATAGAGTTGGTGCTAAGTAAATATGTGTAAAGTGATTGAATAAAAGACAAAGGGATGAAAACTAGAATCTGGGAAATCAGGAGGCTTGATCTTGGCTTGACTGAGCTGCTGAATGGGGCACATCCTGTTTGCCCCTCCAGCTCTCCACCCCAAAGTCTCATTCAGACGCTTCACGGACAGCATCAGTGGGCACCCTTGGCCTCAGTTTCTAAAATTCAACACCACCATTTGTTCAAGCAAATGTTCTCAAACTCAGAAGCTATGAGAATCACCTGGAGGGCATGTTAAAACACAGATTGCTAACCTTCCTGTTGCCCAGCTTCTGATTCATCAGCTCTATGGAGTCCAAGAATGTACATTTCCAACGAGTTCCCAAACGATGCTGGCAGTGTTAGAACATGGCCCACCCTTTGAGAACTACAATGCTAAAATACGCTTTGCAAGGCATTGTGCTCTTTCCCACCACTCCTTTTTTTAAATTTTTTGTTGTTGCTGTTTTGAGATGGAGTCTTGTTCTGTCACACATGCTGGAGTACAGTGTCACGATCTTGGCTCACTGCAAACCCCATCTCCCAGGAACAAGTGATTCTTGTGCCTCAGCCTCCCAAGTAGCTGGCACTATAGCCATGTGCCACTATGCCAGGCTAATTTTGGTATTTTATTTTATTTTATTTGAAGGTCTGAGATACATGTGTAGGATGTGCAGATTTGTTACATAGGTAAATACGTGTCATGGTGGCTTGCTGCACCTATCAACCCATCACCTAGGTATTAAGCCCTGCATGCATTAGCTATTTATTCTGATGCCATCCCTCTGCTCCCCATCCACAGGCCCCTGTGTGTGCTGTTCCCCTCCCTGTGTCCATGTGTTCTCATTGTTCAGCTCCCACTTATGAGGGAGAATATGCAGTGTTTGGTTTTCTGTTCATGTATTAGTTTGCTGAGGATAATGGCTTCCAGGTTCATCCATGTCCCTGCAAAGGACATGATCTTTTTCCTTTTTATGGCTGTATAGTATTCCATGGTATATTAATTTTTGTATTTTTAGTAGAGTAGGGTTTCACCATGTTGCCCAGGATAGTCTTGAAATTCTGATCTCAAGTGATCCACCTGCCTAAGCCTCCGAAACTGCTGGGATTACAGGCATGAGCCACCATGCCTGGCCCTTTCACATCACTTCTAATCTTTACAATAACTCTGGTAAGACCTGGTATTATTAGTCTTATCATTCAGGAGCCCATTAATTTGCCCAAGATCTCACAGCTGGCAAAAGATAGATGCAAGGGCCAAATCCAGTTCTTTCAGACTCAAATCCCATTCTCTATTCACTATGCTATGTTGCCTTAACTGAGCATTTGACTTTGCTGAAATAAAGTTTAAGTGAGAACCATGAAACTGTACCCTGAGGCCAAGGTGGCCTTGCCATCTGAAGCAGCTTCCTGTTAATATCTCTTTAGCCACAAAGGGTTGTTGGGAACTGGCAACATGAACGGTGCTGTGAGGAGAGAGAAGCAGGAAAATTGTGTGCTGTCTCAATTAATATTACTAAACATCCCCTCTTCATGTGTTGGGAGACCGTTCCCAGGGATTTATAAGCCTCATCCTCTAACTCCATCTGTGGCTAAGTATTCCTTTATGGCCTTTGCTAAAATGTCAGAGTTCACACAACAGCCTTGGAGCACTGTGAGGAGCTATAAAAGAGGTCACATTCTGACCAAAAAGATACAAATGGACTCCCATTCCTCACAGCTGAACAAGCTGTGGGCTCTACCAGTCGGAATTTACAGCTTTGTAAAGTCAAAAGACCCATAAAAGTTCACTAGTAGAGAGGCTTTATAGGGGTAGCAGGGGAACTCCTGCATAGCCTGATGGGGGCCCTGCCGGACAGCCTGGGGGCACTGCCATCTCTGTACTTACCAGAAAGTCCCTCTTATTAAGTCCCCATGTACCTAACTGAGGCCTGGCATCTGGGCTGCATGGAATAGGTCCGAGTCCTCTTCTATGGGAGAACACTTTGAATATTAGAAATACCAAATTCTGCTGCTGAGGATTATTTTTTATTAGGCCCCAAATTTCTGTTTTCTTTTTTTCAGTCTCAGGAATCATGGTTTTCAGAGCTCTTACTCATCTTATACTCTTCCTGATTTGAATTAATCCACCTCTCAACACCTTCTTTGTCTACTCCTCCACCTCTCTCTCTCTCTCTCTCTCTCTCTCTCTCACACACACACACACACACACACACACACACACACTACATTTTCAAAATAGGGGACCCAGGGCTAATCTTAATATCCTCATGTTGCAGAGTGAAGAGACCTAGCAACTTTTTTTTTTTTTTGAGACAGAGTCTTGCTTTGTTGCCAAGGCTGGAGTGCAGTGGTGCGATCTCGGCTCACTGCAACCTCCGCCTCCCAGGTTCAAGTGATTCTCCTGCCTCAGCCTCTTGAGTAGCTGGGATTACAAATGCATGCCACCATGCCCGGCTAATTTTTACATTTTTGGAGAGACGGGGATTCACCATGTTGGTCAGGCTGGTCTCAAACTCCTGACCTTGTGATCTGCCCGCCTGGTTCTCCCAAAGTGCTGGGATTACAGCGTAAGCCACCACGCCCGGCCAGAGACCTATCCACTTTTTATTGGAGCACCCCATCCCAGTGGAAACCACTACTTCTACCCAAATATGTTTTATCTTTTTGATGATGACAAAATAATGATGACAATGATAATAATAGCAATAAAAAGATACAAAACTGGTGGAAAGAGACAGCTAATGTTTGGGAAAATGATTTAGTTTTTTTGAGTTTTGCATTCCTTATTTGCAAAATGGAAACACCACCAAGTGTTCTCATTGGTGAAGATAAAGTGCATTAGCACGATGCCACACATATTAATTTCTTTGTAAATGTTATCTTTCTTTACTTTTTCTCCCTTTTTGCTCCTGAATAAATATTATGCCAACAAAGTAGAAATAAAAATAAGCTAAACAAAAATTGTCAACAATCTGGCTGACATAATAAATCAAAATTATTCTCATTAGAAATTTCTTCTTGATTTTAATGTAATCAAATAACAAAACAATTCAGTTCAAAACATAAAAACTTAAGTCATAAAACCCAAAGCAATACTATTCAATGGAACAAACAGAATGGAATCAGCCCACATTTATAGCCAGCACTAAGGTGAAGCACATCAGACCTGGGTACAAAGCAAATTGCAGGGCAGAGGAAATCTGAAAAATAAAATCAGATTTAAGGGAAGTCAACATCCTCCCACTTTCTCTAATGAGAAGTTTGAAAATAATCAAGGTTAGCATGATGGCATGGATATTGGTTTGATTCTAGAGC
Organism: Cacajao melanocephalus; assembly: GCA_963573385.1. Taxonomy (NCBI): domain Eukaryota; kingdom Metazoa; phylum Chordata; class Mammalia; order Primates; family Pitheciidae; genus Cacajao; species Cacajao melanocephalus. Next base: position 41,116 of record CAUYLG010033245.1, on the reverse strand, counting down.
TTACTCTATCAAATTATAAAAATCGTAAAAGAAAGTAATTGAAGAATTCATAATGAGATTTGCTTGGCAATGCTCAAAATCCAAAGCAGAATAATTTAATAAGGGAGGTACAGTGGGGGCTTTCCTTGATCTTGATCTTTGGCCTATATTATCCCAAACCAATCATCACCAAACAGAATTAAGCAGCAAGGAGTTATAAAGGGGCCAACTTAGTCAATTGTGTGGCAACTGACTCCAGAAAGACTGACTCTGCCCTCCACGAGGCCCAGGGCAGAGGACCCCTGCCCTCCTCTGCTCCCTCCTTGCCCTTGCTGCAACTGGACCCCAGCAATTTTGCTGATCATTCATGTTTAAGAAAGATGCACATGAATGCATTTCTACGCACTCTCATTTCTTACTCATTGAACATTTACTTTGATTTTTGAAAGGGTAAGAGACTTTGAGTAAGCGCTTTATCCCTGTGCCTACCTCTGTCCTAGGCCATCCCTGGGGACAGACAAATAAATAAGAGGCAAGCCTCACCCTAGAGAAGCCCCAAGTCTAGCAGGGCTGTGACACAGCATGGCACTGAGGGTTGGATGGCATCTGGTGAGGCTGCACTCTGGGATGCATGGTGTGGTAAGAGGAAAGGGAAAGCCCAGGGAAGGCTCAGGAGAAGTGAATGCTTCTCTTATGGCCTGAGGGATAACCAGGAACCAGCCTGGCAGGCAGAGAAAGAGACTCGTATGCCAAGCCGTGTGCAGGAGCTAAGGCTTCATTCTGATCACGAGTTTCTTTCACTTCTGCAGAGTGTCACAGGGTAATGACAAGGGCGCTGGAGTGAGAAGAGTTCAATACTGACTCAAGCTTGATTGTCAGCAAGTCCCTTGCCCTCTTGGAACTTCAGTTTCCTCATTAATGAACTGGTTGTGCTGAAGCACAATTGAGCTGATGCACAGGAGAAAACCCCATACCTGCTCTATGCCAGGCTTCTCTCATGGTAGCTGTTGTGATTAAATTAATCTCCTCATTGTCCAAACATTGACATAAGGCCCCAACGGAGGAAAGGAAAACCCAGGGTAAAATAGGAAAGGATACAAAAATCTTTGACTTTTGAAATAATATACCATCCCAAGTCAGTTTTAGTCTTCTCTTCTAACTCAGTTTTAGGAGGAAAACTGTCATGTCCACTTTTACGTATTAACTGAGTTCAGCACTAGTAAATGACTTAATAAATAAATGAATAAATGGATGAAAGATAAAATACTTCACAGAGTAAATCACTGCAGAAATCTATATTTAAAGAAGAAATTTACATGTCCATCACTTCTCATTATTAAACAACCATAGACCTCTAAACATGATCTTATTCAATTTCCCCAATTAGCCACAATTTATAATGGCAACACACAGGAAAGAAACATCGAAAAGAAAATTATTGCTTTTCCACTCTAGTCCCCAGAATTATAAAGCAAATTAAAGCAAAAATATATGCATACGCAAATACCTACATACAAATAAAAACAGAAAGAAAAACAAAAAAAAACACAATAAAAGATATGAAAAAAGTAGAAAAATACTAATTAATTTTTTAAAATTTAAGCTAAATCACAAGGATTTGATGAAAACTAATAATGTAATTCATTCAAAGCCCTGCTGTTGGCAATATTCAGTAATAATTCATCAAGAGCTTTAAATGTTTATATCCTTTTTGGCATCATAATTCTACTTTTGAGAATTAGACATACAGAAATAAATGTAGTAACTGAAAAACATTAGACATAAAGATGTTCTACAATGTTATTTATAACTGTAAACACATGGAAATGACCCAAATGGCAATCAAGAAAGGAATGTTTCAATAAAATTTTACATCAATTTACATCTATTTGATAAAATACTAATTAGTGACTAAACAATTTTTATAAAGTTTTACCACCTTGTCAGAAAAAATGCAGGATAAAATATATTTTCTATAGCATTATAATTATATAAAATGTTTGCAGAAATTCTAAAAAGACTAGACCGAAATACAACAGGATTCCTGGAACTGCATTTAGGTGATGAGGAAAGAAGTATTTTTAAACTTTTCTTAATGGGAACATATCACATGTAAATCATAAACATATAACCTGAAGATTTCCTCTCGAAACTGCTTATTATTTTTAAAGTTGATATGGATTGGGGGAGATTTAAGTGCATCTGGCATTGGGTGGACTGCAGAGTCAAAGCATGTGAAAAAGGCTTAGGCACATTTTAATTGGCCAAGGCCTACAGAACTCAGGAGACTGAAGCCCAAGACCATGGAAGGGATATTGATGACAGCAACCATGAAGCAGTGAAAATATCACTGCCTTCATTCTCCTGCAAGGAAGCTACACATTTAGTAGAAATAAACATGGGTTTTGTTCACGTGGAGTTCAACTGTTTTTTTCTGCCTCTCTAATTTCCTTTATTTCCCTCTACCTTTTATTTCTTGCTTGCCAGTTTGCTCTCACATTCTCACACTTTTATTATCTTCAAATCAGAAAAGGAGTTGAGGCTTACAGATTATAAAAATGTGTTCCTAACATGACTATCTTGGAAAGCTTCTTCTAACTTTACTAAGCAGAATGTGTCCCGCTCTGGGCATCCAAATTCTTTCCCACATTAAATAAATTGCAGACATTTACTGTCCTCTAGAACTTAATTCCTTGACAAAAAGATTAAGTTTGAGACTTCATATTTTCAACTAAGTGATAGTGAAAACACAACACAAAAATTCACAGGATGGGGCTAAAACAGTGTTTAGAGGGAAGTTTATAACTCTAATGCTTATATTAGCAAAGAAAATAAGTGTAAAATTAATTATGTAAGTTTTAACATTAAGAAGCTAGAAGAGGTACGAGAAAATTATAACCAAAGTAAAATAGAAAAAAAAATATTTTATGTACAAAAAAGTTGAAATCAATAAAATATGAAAATAGCAGTGAAAATCAGTGAAGACAGAAGTTTGTATTTTTGAACAGAAAAACTATGCTCATCATAGATTGAAAGGTTCAGTATTATAAAAATACATTTTCCCTGAAATGATCTGTATATTAAATGTAATTGCTATCAAAATCTCAATAGGCATTTCTGAGGAAATTGACAATATGATTCTAAAATTCAAGTGGAAATGTAAAGAATCAGAAATTGCCCAAACAGTCTTGTAAAAGAAGAATAAAGTTGAAGAACTTACAATACCTGATTTAAGGAATTATTTTAAAACTTCAGTAATCAAGATATTTTTATATTGGCATAAGAATAGATGCATGGATCAATGGAGCAGAATAGAGAGTCCAGAAATAGACCAACATATACATGACCAGTTGACTGTCAATTGAGGTATCTAGTCAATTGATAAAATACAATTTATTTTAATAAATGGTGATAGTTCAACTGAACAAAATGAATAGGCAAGTTACAGACTAAGAATTATATTTGTAGTACTTATATTTTATCAAGGACTTCTATCCAAAATATATAAAATAATGAATATAAATCAGCAATGAAAAGATAAAAAACCCAACAAATATTAACAAAAGACTTAAGCACACATTTTATGAAAGAAGATACATGGATGGCCAATAAGCACATGAAAAAACGTTCAGCATCACTAGTCCCCAAAGAGAAGCACATTAAATCAATAACCAGATTTCTGTTCATACCCACTAAATTGGCTGCAACCAAAAGTGCTGTCAACACTAATGCTGGATAGGACATTCAGAAACCAGGACTTACAAGTATGCAAGAAGTATGTTACCAGAGAGGGTGCAAAAGAGCATAACCACATAGGAGGTAGTTAGACAGTTTCATAATGATCCAGGAATTTCACTCTTTCAAATTTAGCTAAGAAAAATGGAGACACATTTCAACAAAGTACTTATATAATAATGTTCATATTGTCATATTTATGGTAGCTCTGAATTAACAACAACTAAAATGTACGCCAATTGGAGAATGAATAAACAAATCAAGGTTTATTCATACAATAGACTATCATTCACAGAAAAAAAAAAGTACTCATAACCACAACTCCATGGGTAAATCTCATAGACATTGTGTTGGGTGAAAGAAGGAAACACAAATACATATATTCTATATTATTCCATTTATATGAACTACAAGAGCAGGTAAATGTGGTGCTAGAAATCTGCAAGTGGTTGTCTCTGGGGATGAGGAAAAATGTCTAGAAAGTGACAAAAGAAAACTTTTGCAGGTGGTGGAAATAGACATGTTGTTTGGGGTGATTATTACAGAATTGCATAAATTGTCTAAACTCATGAAATAGACACTATATGTGTATTTCAATTATACCTCATAAAAGACTAAGTGCTATGGCCTCTTTAAAAAATCTTTCTCTAACATATAGTAGATGCTAAGACAGTTTGCTGACACCTGCTGAATGTATACCTTGTGCTACAACCACATTGGATGCTTTAGACACTATACATTGGTATACTCGCAACTAATCTGGACAGGTCTTCCTCAAGTATCACAGATGGTTTGGAAAGGAGAATACACTTGTTCCAAGCCACAGACTAGGTTGAACATAGAATTTAAACACACATTTTCTAATCCCTAAAAGGAAGAGGCTACTCAAACTACATTTCTTGAATGGATAAGTTCATATATGAATGAACAGAGAGAAGATACCATCCAAATTGCAAAATGGATATAGGGTCTTTTGGGCAGGTACATAAGATATAGAGATGAATGATTATCCAATGTGAATGGCTGAGAGGGAAAGAGACTTACAAATCCCCAATCCATACTGACTTGGAAGCAGAGAAAGAACAGAATGTCTTTCTCGGATCATAGCTACAAGGATTCTTGCTGTTGTAGAAGGCAGTATTCTTGCTTTGCACCACACAGGGCTATCTACTCTACATCCCCTTCCATCATCTTGGTCAAACTCTCTTGATCTTTGAATCTATCATCCCAAAAGTGCAAAGAAGTGTCCACCCATATAAGCCTCATCCTACTCCTCAGTAGGAATTTCCAGCATGCCATGGAACCAGGAGCTGCCACATACGAGACCACCTTCCTCACCTTGCCCTTTTCAAATGGAGGGTTCTCTGGGTGCCAAAGTTCCTGATCGCACTGTGAAAGACTGCCATCCTTCCAGGGATCAGCTTTTCTGCCACAGGTGTAGTCACTGACACTAAGCAGAGATTGTGTGCAAGGAGAGCAACCCAAACACAGAGCAGAAAGGAAGAGGAAGGGAACAAATGGTGCTAAGAGGTGACGCCCACATGCAACCTAGTGCAAGGGCAAGCATTAGACCAGGGGTGGAAATTAGATTTGTGAGCTTCTTTTCTTTCTGCATTTGCATTCACACTTTATGACTTCACTATATTTACTGAGAGGAAAACTCCACATTTTGTTACCACCAAATGCTGGCCTAAAAAGCTACTTTCCTCTGAAAAATGCTATCTCCAGCCACAGGGTCTGAAACAAGCTACTCGTCTACTTATTCAAAGAACTCAATAAGCAATGAAGATTGACATTTAAACTATTAACACTATATTCTATTTGACAGTGTTATTAAATATTAGGTCTGATTTATGGAAAGGCTTAATCAATTGGTGGCCCAGGTCAGCCCCAGCACTGCGCGAAATTGGGTTATGCTGGATGTTGCTTTATGAAGTTGATCAAGCTAAAGAAAAAAAGAATCCCATCAGCAATATTAAAGTCTGACTTCATATGATGAAGTTATTATCGTATAAATTTGAACCATTTGCAAGTTCAATTCTGCATCTCCAAGTTTCTGTAATGGATATTTTAATAGTTTGAAAATGAAAAGATAAAGTCACAGACTTCAATAACCTTTGCTACGACACATGGAAGGAGCAGTATGGCTGCTAAACATGGGAGTCAGGCATGTATCTTGCTACTTTGGTGTTAGAGAGGGAAGGAAATAAAAGCACATGTAAAGAGTACATAAAGAGGGTTGAAACACATTGAGGTATAGAAAAGACAAGGTTGCCACCGCATGGGAAGAAGCACAAGTGGAACGATGTTTTGGTGACCATGTCACTAATTACTCACATCCATGTGAACCTGAGGCAAGTCACTTAGTTTCTCTGAGGCTCAGGTCCAGTTTTTACATCGTGGAGATAATAATCAAGTAGTCTGTTTCAGATGAAAGCATGAATGTATGTCAATAACCTGGCCCAATGCCTGGGATGTAGAGATTGCTCAGTAGATTTCAGAGGGAGACCAGGCCAGACCAGCAGTAAAGCTGGGTCTCAGTGCAATGAGGGAGAAGTTTCTAGCCCACCAGGGACAGACCTAGAGAACAAGAAGGGGCAGAGCCCGAATGCTGTTAGATGGTGCAGAGCTGGATGATGCACTACTAGAGGTGCCTATGAGCTGTTAAATGGCTGCAGCAGGAGCTTCTTAGTAGATATGCCTGCACACTATTCACTTATATGGAGTTAGAGGATATGCTACCTACTAAAGGTGCCTGTGTGCTATGAGAGGAAGCACAGCTAGGGGCAATGTCTCTGGGTTGTCCCTGTCTAGACCGGGAGTCCTCAAACTTTTTCTATAAAGGACCATATCATGGATATTTTGAGTTTTGTGGGCCATATCTCTTCATCATAACTACTCAACTCTGCTGAAATAGCAGGAAAGCAGCCATAAACAGCATGTAAATAAATGAGTTGGGCTGTTTTCCAACAAATCTTCATAAAAACAAGCTGTAGGTCAGATTTGACCAGGAATCAGAGTTTGCCAATCCTTCGTCTAGTCTTCCCTTAGTCCTGATAGGTGCAGGTGGCTCAGAGAAATGGAAGCAGCCTCTCTCCTCTCACTTTGTGACACGTCTTTCAGCACCAGGAAAATCTTCTTCCCAAGAGAAGGTTATCAACAGACAAGCCTGAAAGGAACCCTGGAGCTATTTCTCTTGTCCCTTCCACTATGAAATCTAAGGAGGTAACCTGTTAACTGATGACAGGAACCTTGTCTCCGATTTATCTGCCTCTGCTCAGGCAGACGGCAAATAGATGACTCATTCAGGAGCAATCCTGTATTTATTGAGACTTACTGGGTGCCAGGCAGGTTTGTTGTGGAAATGTGTTGTAGTCTCTTAATAAATAAAATTTCTCTTCCATTCCAAATTCTTTCATATTCTCCTCATCAAAGCCTGATAAGGTTTCACTTGTCCCTATCTTAGTGGCCACTGGCATGATAAGAAATCCTTTATTTGCATCCTTTGCTACTGGTTTTTTAACATTGTTGTATTCATGATTAAGACTCTAAATATCACCAGAGGGTTAGTGATTTCCTGATGGACAAAGGGTAGCTGGAACGATTTGTTTCTCTAATGACTCATCTCCAGGTTTGTCACCCTCCAGAGGCTCAATGGTGTCTGTCGGCATGAAGGAGTAGGTCCCAGAGGTGAGTCAACCAAGACATAACCCTTCTCCGATTCGGATAGTATAGACAAGTGATCACTCTAAGCAATTCCCCACCTAAACTGGTTTCATGTCATTAAAAGCCTTAGCACTCCCAAGGAGAAAATAATAGCAGTTATCCAGGGTCACCCTCCATACCAACCTCCTTGACTTTTGCGGCAATTAGACATTGCTCCACTACCAAATACTCCCTGAAAATGGAGCTGAGTCACCAAAGAGCAACTGAAAGTTCGAAGTGTGACTGTCCATCAATTGATATAGAAGCTTCCAGGAGAAGCCCCTCGGTGGGCATCTCCTCACTTCTGACAGGCTGTCCACACTACGTGGCAGCAGGCTCTGTTTGGGATTTGGAGAGGCTGTTCCTCCCTGAATACCAGGCCCATAATTCCCTACTTGCTGGATTTGTTCTTTAGTTTCTGGATTCAAATCACCATCTTCACTTAGGGCACAGCCATCTCTCCAGCCTGGTCTACTCTGGGCTTAGGGATTCACAAGGTTACTGAAGTCATAGTCTGGGAGCAGGGAGCAGAGGAACTGCTCCTTTGGAGTTGGGAAGAGGACAGATTTCAGACAAGCATTTATCTCCGGTAGTCATCCAAACAGGTACAGGAAGAAGGAGGATTTGAGAGTGAATCTGAGCTTTTCTTCCAGTAAAAAATATGCAGCACACTTCATTGTCTGACAATACTATAAACTCACTTTTATGACACTAGTTATAAAAACCTTAACATTTGTCTAGTGCTGGCAGTCAGTTTTTTTTTTTTTTTCCTAGAGATCCAAATGCAAGAGAGAGATTTGTGATCCCATAGCCAGTCTGGGGTTCATAAAATGAAGGTATCAAAAAAATAATCCATCCTATGTACTAAAAAAGATTAGATTAGATACCATAAAGTGATAGGCATTGATAAGAAATCCTTTGTTTACATCCTTTGCTACTGATTTTTTAACATTGTTGTATTCATAAGACTCTAAATATCACCAGAGGGTGAGTGGTTTCCTAAGTGCCTCCAATGGACAAGGGGTAGCTGGAACGATGAGGAGGTGTTTCTCTAATGACGCATCTCCAGGTTTATCACCCTCCAGAGGGTCCATGGTGTGTGTTGGCCTTTCTGAGCCATAAGCAGGCACATGTAGCCTGCAAAGAGGGAAGGGGTCAGTACCTGTGAGGACCCAAGCTTGGTCTGGACTTATGCACTTGGAAGACTAGGGAGGTGAGCAGAATGAGATTAATGACAACCTTTGCTTCAGGATACCCGTATATTTCTCCAGGAATGGCTCTCTTTTTGAATTAACTCATTAACTAATTTTATAAAATCTCCTGCTCATCTAAACCTAACACCAACACTGACTTACCGACAATGTCCTTCTCTCCTTCCTGATGCTCTGAGTCTTCCTCCCATAAAACCACTGTAGTGAGTCTTGTATTTTATCCTTGCTTTGGATGTGCGTGTATGTATATTTTATACATTTTGAAGAGGGCATAATATTCTCTGTTATCATCTTCTATTAGTTTGTCTGTATGAAGTTGCCCTTAATGTTTTATTTTACTTAATATTATTCTGCTAAGATTCATCCATTTCATTGCAGACAATATCTTTCTTCATATTGTTAATGGTCATTTGGATTCTTTCCATGGTTTAGGTTCTACAAGAAGTGCTACCGTGGCCTTTCTTGTCTCCAAAAGTGCATGTGGACATTTATTTTGGGTGGATATATTGGAGTGTAATTGCTAGGCCATACGGATGTGAGTGTCCCATTTTATAAGAGAAAGCTGAACTCTTCTCCAAAGTGATTGTACTGAGCACACCCCCACCAGCAATTAACCACCTGTTACTCCACATCTTCCTCACCACCTTTCATTTTGTGCCAATCTAATTGCTGTAAAATGATATAATCTTTATAGTCTTGATTTGCATTTTACAGACCACGAATAATTTTGAACATCTCTTTATTCGATTATTGGCCGTTTGTGTTGCCTCCTCTGTGGAAGGCCTGTGCAAGTCTCTTTCCATTTTTCTATTAAGTTGTTTGAGCTTTTCTTATTGATACATTCTTGATAGTAATCTTGTATTAGTTACATATATTGTAAATATCTCCTCCCAGTGTGTGACTTACTTTTTTATTTTCTTTAAAGTGCCTTGTAATGAACAGAACTTTAACAAAGTCAAAAGTAGCTATCTTTTTTTTCCCTAAGCAGTGCTTTTTTTTTAGCATTATGTAATGAATCTTCATAATACCCTGTGTGGATGAGTATTGGCTCTCTGAGAGTCAAAGTAAGCTGGAAAAGGGAACTCAAAGGCCATTTGGCCCAGGCCTCACATGCACAAAAGGCCTTAAATCAACTTTGTGTTTATTATCTTCAAATGAGGTCACCTACAGACACAAAGATTCACTGTCAGGGATGAAAGAAGACCCTGCGGCTTAAGGCTAGAGCACCATCCTTTGCAGTATAGTGAGAGCTAAGAGGTTTTAGTAAATCTTGTAAGCATGAGAAATAGCACAGTTACACTGCATTCTATTATTATTGTCAAAGTATTACTTTATTAAATCCAAACATTCAAAATTTAGCATGATATGTATTTTCAGATCTTTTACGTATCTAAGGAGACCCCCAAATGGAAAGTTGCCCAGGTCTTTCTCAACTCCAAGAGTTCCCAGACACAGAGAATGGTGTGCTCCATTTTACAATGTTGGTAACATGAAACCAGAATTCATACATAAATGTGTCAACCTCCAGAGCTTAGACACATTCTGCTGTTCAATGTGGCTAAACGGCAAGGAAAAGTCATCCTGAGCATGGGATCCTGTACAAGTCGTCCTGTGCACGACTGCCTTCTAAGTGGGCCTCACTCCACATGGCACCACAGCCAGATGCCCCAGCCTGCTACGGGATAGAGGCTGCACTCTGCCTGATGCCCACGTGTTTCCAAAGCAAAGGGGGGACTCAGGCCTCTCTCTCCGGACCCCATGGAACACATCAGGGAGGGGCTGGCAGATTACTAAGGACCATGAAGGGCAGGGTGGTGGGCCTTAGTGACCCCAGAGCTTGCCCCAGGCTGTCCTGACATCCATTACTCTGCAGGAAGGCCAGGAAGTCACTGGAGTGGCTGGAGGGCAGCACAGAAATGTGTACGCGTATGTGTGTGTGTGTGTGTGTGTGTGTGTGTGTGTGTGTGTATGTGTGTGTGTGTGTATGACAATGTGTGAGTGTGCTTGTGAAGGTATGCATGAGGAGATTTCACAGATGTGGAGGGATGGGTCAGGGAGGGAAAGGATGGGAGGAGACGCTGGGATAGCCAGTCTATTCAGAGAGGCAGCGGTGCTGGCCAGGGAGCTGTACATCTCTCTTGCCCCATTCTCTAATGACCTCAGGACAGTAGCCATTGCATGTGGGGGTCACTGGACGGGAGGACCCCACTGCCAGCAGTAAAATCATAACACATGCCTTCATCCTGCCACATTCCTCTTCATTGACCTCCAAGGGATCTATAGCTGCATGGTGGATAAATGCCAATTCCCTAGCTTGGAACCCAAGGCATAATAGTCAGAGCCACTCAATCCTCAGCTGTATAAGAGGAAAATAATGCTGAATTTGAGTCATTGTGGGAAACTGACTGAAACAAATGAGCAATGTCTAACACTGCTGAAGAGCATCATGGCCTTTCTCCTCCCTTCTTGCCTCTGGCCCTGGTATCTTCCCACTTGTCCTACCAAGGTTTTGCCCAGTACAGGCTATGTCTCAGGCTCTCTGCCCTTACACCCATCTCCAAGGCACACCTCTTCTCACAGTACGGCCCCAGAGATGAGCCTAGCCCACCTGGCTGACCCTTTCCCTGTGTGCAGACTTCCCCAACCGGACCCCCAGGCCGGCCCACAGTGGGCCCACCCTCTCCCCAACACCCTTCCTTCACTCCTGCAGCTCTCGCCTAGTACTCTGCTTCTGCTTTTGCCAAGTAGTCTCACCTGGGGTGCACAGGCCTCTCAGTGCCACCCTCCTATGAGCCCATGAGGATGGTGGGACAAGGGCTGGGCTCAATCTGTCTGCTCCTCCCCAGCCAGCACCACTCTGCAAACTTGGAAGGTCCCTAAGGAGAAGCTCCTCTGCTTCTGCTCCCCAGAAGGGGCATTCACCTAAAGAATGTGTGCAATGGATTGCCCTGCAGGTGACAGGGCTGTTCAGAGGCAGATGCCCCTGGAGGTGTCTTGCACCTGAGGGATGACCACCCCATGGCCCCGTCACAGCGCACATGCCCAAGTGCCAGCCCCCGCCTACCTTCCTGATGCCTTCTGAAGGACTGGACACGCAGTTGTCAGCCCCTCCATTCTTGCTGATGGTCCGCCAGAGCTCAGCAAATGTGCTATCCTGCTCCAGGGGATTGGTGCCCTTGGCTCGGAAGTACTCATATACGGCAGAATCCCGGACCGTGCCATATGACATCTCCACTTGTTTGGACAGGTCCTGGAAAGTCCTGAAATGCAGAAAGACAGTGAGGAGTGCATACATGCTGTGCATTGCAAACTGCAAGGATACAAATGTGCTGCAAGGCTCTTCTGAAGTCCAAGCCCTACATGGCCCCCTATCCACATTCTCCACTCCCCATGCCCAAAAGTTCAAGTCCCTCAGCCCGGAGTGGGACTTAGAAGGCCTCATTCAATTACAGGTATGTTTTCTCAGTGTGGATTAATTCAATAAGATCACTGAGCACCTAAAAACAGATTATTTACTGAACTAGAGGGATAAAATGATGAGTAAGACATGATTCCTGCCTTCAAGGAGCTTGTAGTCCAGCTATAGAAGCAGACATATAGACGGAGAATCACAGTATCAAACAGGGCAACATGAGAGGTTGTCTGCTGTGGATCTCCAACTCAGACACCTGCAGAGGCTGGGCAGGAAAGAGACCTATGTTGGCAAGATGGACGATAATGATGGCTGGCCCATGACACTCAGAGACAGCATGGGGAAGAAACGCACTCAGAGACCAACTCACTCAGGGTAAATTAAGAGGCCTCCCCTCCAAAGCTTGCAGCTATGCTAGTGGTTCAGCCAATTATTGACTTCAAATGCTTCCTCCCCATGACCTCCCCAACCAATTTGGTTTTTGAAAAAATAAAGAAAATTGAAGTTTTTTTAAATCTCTCCTGATTTTAAAATGTTGGCAATTATTTAAAAGATGATGAAAAAACCAAAGTACTTCTGAGGGCCTTGGGTTTGCTGTCCTCAGAGGAGTGGCAGGTGCACATTGGAGTGGGGAGCTCATGAAGAACGGCCATCGGCAGCCCAAGAGCTGACTCAGGAGCAGAATTCTGAGCTAGGAGCAGAGGAGGAGACTCCTCTAGGGAAGGATGAATAGTCACAGCAGAAAGGACGAGTCGCTATGAAGATTTTACTCGTCTCAGAAGAGCGTACCTAGCTCAGCATGCTGAGAGAATGTCAGGTACCAAACAGAATTGCAAAATAAAAAAGCCCAGTGGGGAGCCAGTCCTTCTCTCTGGGTTCCAACCTGATCACTCTTTACTTATTTCTCTTCTAGAAATCTCAGTCTCTCCTCTTTATCAACCCACATCACCATCCCTCCCTCTCTCTGAGTCACTGTTTCCACAGGAAGAGCAAGTCTCTCAACTGGAACTATTCAACCCTCCATCTTCTGGTCTTATCTCTGGCTTTTCTCCCCACCTGCACACAGCACCATAGCCAACCTTGAAATGGGAAATCCCACACACTCCCCATCCGTGGCATCAGGCCACAGTGCTGCATCTGCCTTTATCTCCCTCCTCTAACAACACCTCTACAAGCCCCTTGAAAATCCAACAGCCAATAGCTGCCTCTTTCCTTGGGGAGCTGTCCCCACCCCAGTCTCCCTATCCCTTATCCTCACCTTGTGGGTTTCTGTGGCAGAATGAGCTCACTGGGACTTCAGAGAGCCGCATGCCAGAGCAGAGACAAGCAAGGGCTCTGGAGTCCGACTACCTACCTTGCCTGTCTGCCCCCCACAACCAACACTGTGGTCTAGAAAATTTAGTTAACTTATCTGTGCCTCAGTTTCCAAGTTCTTTAAAAATGGAGATAGAAACAGAGCCTGTTGCAGAGGATTGCCATGAGGATTAAATGTGATTTGTGGTCAGCTCTCAGAGCAGTCCCTGATGGTAACCAGTAGTGATTACTCTGGGTCCCCAGTAGACTATAAGAATTTGAAGGACTGAAGCTGAAGGAGCTCCATTTTTGCATCCACAACTCTGGACCTAGGGCCGAGAGCAGCGCCCCCCAGCCAGCACACAGAAGGGCCAGCTGCAGATGCTTCCCCCTGCTTTGGAGACACACGGCATAGCATTCCTTAGGTCCCTGCTATGTGGCCCAGAAACGGAGCTCAGTATTTGTTTCAATACATTACAGATGAAAGGAAACATAAAATAACAAATTCGATGAAGAAACCTTTCTAATTATTGTTCATTATTTATATCTAACTGAAGCAAGATGTTCCTTTCCCTGAAGGGCCCCAAGGGTTGTAACTCTGCCATAATTTGCCTGCAGTGAAAGGAGGGGGATCTTTTTTCTCCACATTTAAAAAAAATTTTCTCATGGTAATACAAACAAACACAAGGCTTTGATGAATGAGAAACATCAGGATGAATTACACAGTTGAGTCTAAATACTGAGCTGCTCTAAATTACTGCAGTTTCCATGAGTGTGGAATGAATGGGTAAACTGCCAGGGAGCTCCAAACACTGCTTCATCCCCACATTTGAAGTGGAGATGTTCTCTCTCCTCTTGGTATTATTCATGAAGGTGCCTATGGCCAGAAGCTCAGGGAGCATCTCTGGATAACACACAGGCAGCTCAAATGTGTATGGCATCATGTTCATTTCTGTTCCAATTGACCTCACTCTTCCCATCCCAAAATGCCACCCCCATCTTCTTTGCATCTTACTGTTCAGACCCATGGCCATAGCCTCCATCCATCCATCACCTCTAACAGCCACAAATTTGTGTAGAGAGATCTCTCCCCTCTCAGACATGCATTCAATCTTTCAACAAAGATTTCCAGGCTCATCAATGCCCAGCACAGCGGGCACTACCATCTTATTCCAGGGTGAATAAACTTATAGAAGGGTATCTGGGGATTTGAACAGAGGGTCCCAACTATTCATCCACCAAAACCATCATCTCCCTGAGAAAGTCATCCTCTTGTCACAGCACACAGTTTTGGAAGGGACACACGGAGTGGAATAAAGGAGAATGGGGACGGCCAGGCATCCAGACTGCCAAGCCAATACTGGCAGTCAGCGGAAGACAGATGTTGAAGTCAGATAGGATGCCCATTCAAGTAAGTGAGAGAAGCTTCACCAGGAGGAGGCTGTGCTAGCAGCACACTCAGTTTAGAACTTTTCTGAAGTCAGTCTCTTCAGGAACAACTGATACAAAGTATCCAGGTACCCCCACGGCCACAGAGAGATGAAGGAGACATACCCATCCCAGGTGTGGTGGCGTGGTCTCTATTAACCTGACATACACGATGCAACTCACTGATGTTATTCAACCAGTTATTTCACCACAGTTCCTGAACGTCTAGTAGGTAAGGCACAGTGCACACCAAGCAAGAAATATGTGGCAGGCACCATCAAGGGGCGAATGGTCAGAGAAGTAAAGCAACAGTGACCAAACAATGTGATAGACATTAAAATACAGGTCTGTATGGGGAATCCCAGAAGCACAAAGGAGTAACTAACGTGTGGGTAGGAGCTAAAGAAATGCTTCCTAGAAGAGGAAACACTAAGCTGAATCAGAAAGGATGGGTTGAGGCAGCCAGATGGAGAATCAAGGGGTAGGATGTTCCTGGAAAAGAAGATATTACCTGAGAAGGCATTCAAGTAACGAAAACACGTGGCTCATTCCAGACACATACCAGGGAGCAATTCACGTCAGCTGAAAAGACATAGGTGATGGAATCTGGAAGTCCTGAGCATGGATGCTGCTTCTGAATGCCTTCACTGTTTGAAATAGACCAGTAGCTCTCAAAGTGTGATTCTCAGAGCTGCAGTATCAGTAGCACCTGGGGCCTTATGAGAAATGCAAATCCTTGGGTCCCACTCCAGGCGTACTGAGTCAGAAACTCTGAGGGTGGCGCTCAGCAGTCTGTGTTTCCACAGTCCTCCGGGTGATTCTGATGCACGCAAGTTCCAGAACCATGGATGGGGCAAGTCATTTAATCTCTGAGGGCTTAGAGTTTATAACTCATTCCCAATTCACAGAGTTGGTGAAGATTAATGATCACAGACATACCTGGTACACAGTTAATGTTTAATAAACTTCTAGTAGACTGCCTATCATCAGTAGTTCAAACAGTTGGAGCACTGGGCCCAGGTGAAGGAGTTAACAGGCCAGGGTAGTCATAACTGGATGGAAGCAAACATGGGCAAGCCGTATGTCTAAGCTTCCAGGCTCATGTGATTGGAACCTATCTCCCCATCTGCCCATCTGTCTCTGCACTAAGAAGCCTATGGTCCTTCTTGTTTCCATCTTGCTGCCAAAGTACATGCAAATGCTCCCCCATCAGCCCACAATCTGCTGCCTTGTCAACAGCACACGCTTCAGGCACTCAGGATACCTAAAGGGATGATTTGCAGAAGTCCGAACCCAGGATGAGCATAGAGACACCAAAACTCCTCTGGCAGGCAATCGGGACCCTCGCTTTCTGGGTCGTCATAGTAACAGCCTTGCAGAGGCTACCCTGGGAAAGTAACGAGCTCCTAGGCAAGAAACTGCTCAGGAAGAATGGCTTCAAAAGCATCAGCCCCAGGCTGCCCACCAAAGTCTGCAATGGTTCATAAAACATGGTGCAAGCATGTGTACCCCTTGAGCCCCACTTCTATTTGCTTCCTATCTTCTTACTTCAGCTTTTGATAATATTTTGTGTTGGAATTCTCCCCTGGCAAAGCCTACCCTCTCCTCCAACCTTACATTTAAACCAATATCTTCTTCTCAAGAGCGTCCTGCCAAAACTGGGCTTGGCACCAATGCAAGCTGCTTCTCTGTATCTCCTGACCTGGATTACAGATTTTTGAAATTTCCCCAAGCTGAAAGTGTAGCTGACACCTTTGAGCACATCAGATTGTCTTCCAAAAAGACTTTGTAAGCACCCCTTTCCTCTGAAAACACTGTCCTCTAATTAAACATGCACCTCCAGGAAGACCTACCATGTATCCTTCAGCTGTGGCCAAGAATATTCTCCCCAGCTTGATACCACCTCCCTTCCTCCCCACACCTTTCTCCATAAATCAATCTATTTCCTAGATATATGTTTGTTAACAAAGAGATACATTTGTTTGCAGTATGATAAAAATCAATAATACAGAATTTATAAATACATCTTTGCATGTTACAAAAATATTTACATTAGCAATGGAGATAAACACTTGCAACAAGAGCAGAATCAATATTCAGTATATGCAAAACAGATTTCAACAACGGTGGGGATGTCATAAGCATGGGCCTGATACATGTGGATCTGGAAGCTCTATTATTCTTCCTTAAGGAGAAGAGAAAGTGGCGGAGCGGCTCAAAAGACACGGGAGGGTGGGGATATCTGTCCTGGTGACTTGAAACTTTCAAAGCTACGGCCTACAGATGCCTTTACTATCATTCTAACAGCCTCAATTTTCTCTTTTTTTATTATTATTATACTTTAAATTCTGGGGTACCTGTGCAGAATGTGCAGGTTTGTTACATAGGTATAGGCATGCTATGGTGGTTTGCTACATACATCACCCTGTCATCTATATTAGATATTTCTTCTAATGCTACCCCTCCCCTCTCCCTACTCCCCTGCTAACCCTCCTCTAGTTTCCCACTCCCCAACAGCAGCCTCGATTTTCTATCTCATGTCTGGCTCTGCAAGAGATGATGCCGCAATCATCAAAGCAATCAAGATTGCCTGGCTAGAGCTCAACAACTGGCCTCCAGAGGGCATTGTGACCCACCCTGATGCCCACTGCTAAGCCTCTCCTGGGTCTCTTCCCCAGGGCCCCCTTGGCCTCTCTGATCTTTCACCCATGCAGGTAAAAGCTTCCTAGTTGTCTTCCTTCTTTCATTCACTCGTCATTCAAAAAACCCTATTTCTTGTGCATCTGCCTGCATTAGACACTGCTCTAGGGTTGGGAATAGGGCATGAACACCATAAAGTTCCTACTTTTTTGGATTTTACATAGTTGAGGGGAGACAAAGAAACAAACATCAATGACAACAGCAATAATACAATAACTAGGTAATGCAAGCGTCAGCAAACTTTCTGGAAAGGGACAGATAGTGCCTATGCGGTCTCTGAGGGCCACACAAAGTTTGGTTACATATTCCTTGTTTTTGTTTTGTTTTCCAACATTTTTAAAATGTTTTTGAAAAGGAAAAGCAGTCTTGGCTTGCAGGCTGTGACAAAGCAGGCTGCAGGCCTGCTGAGGCCTGTGGGGCATCGTCAGCTGACCCCTGCTGCTATATAATAAGTGGTGAAAAGGGATATGAAGATTAATAAGGCAGAGCAAGGGTGAGAGAAAATGATGGAGGCAGTGATTGCATAAAGTAGTCAGGGTGGATTTTGAGCCATTGGAGCTGACATCTAGGGCATGTGTTTCTCTAGTATCTGTCCTCGCACTGGACAAAGAGGAGCAGAGAGGAGCAAACTCGCTGAAGGTGGGGCTGAGGACAAGAGCCAGCTTATGAGTCTCTCTTATCTTGGAACATTTACCCTGGGACCTTCCAGGAAGCCTGGGAAAGGTGATGCTGGGGTGTACGCAGCTACTGAGGTTGGAATACTGCCTCCGCCAAAACTCATATTGAAACTTAATTCCCAATGTGGCAGTATTGAGAGGTGGGACTTTAAAAAGGTGATTGGATCATGAAGACTCTGCCTTGATGAAGGATTAATCCATTCACAGACTAATAAGTCATCTTGGGAGGGGAGCTGGTGTCTTTAGAAGAAGAAGAAGAGAGGCTTAAGCTGGGATGTGAGCAGGCTTAGGCTCATATCCATGTGATGACCTGAACCACCACATGACACTGTAGGGTCCCCACAGGTGAGAAGGTGCGTACCAGATGCAGTTGCTGGACCTTGGACTTCTCAGGCTACAGAACTGTAAGAAGTAAATTCCTTAAAAAAACAAAAACAAACAAACAAAAAACTACCCAGTTTAAGGTATTATGTTATAAGCAAGAGAAAACAGACTAAGAAAACAGGTCTCCTTTGTATCCAAAGCCTAGTCAAGGAGTGGTTCTGTGTAGTGAGCAGAGTGACTGCAGATCCAAACACTGTATGAGGACACTTAGTGATCCACAGGGTGAGGGCTGCAGGGCCCATAGTAGGAAAATGCATGCTTCCATAGGCCACAGAGCCCTTCTTCAAACCTGTGCTTGAAAGCCGGCCTCAGAGGGCCTGCTGAGGTGTCCTCCCTTTTCACCACCTTCCTTCCCTCCATGGCGTTTTCTCTCCAAATCCCACTTCTTCAATTGCCACTGAAATTAAAAGACACCCAAAATAAACTGCTAAAAACACTCAAAGCATTTGTATATACTTCCATACTTATAACAAGTAGCAATTAATAAATGTAAATTAATATAAAAACAAAAGTAAAAGGGATAAGCAGTGAATGCCTGCAAGACTTCTACTTCTTACAAACATATTTTTGTAAAATTTGCATTTTTATTATGTTGTAAATTAAAATGTGATCTGTATGATTTTAAATGTCCTGCTGCTGCCCAAGCATCAGCTCCAGGCCTTGGGAACTGAGCTCTGCGCTCACTTCTGTCCTCTGTGTCCACCCTTCCTCCTGGGTTAACCTTTCATCAGCCAAGATCCATTGAGAGGCAGGAGGTCTCTCTGCCGGCCCTATCAAATACCCTGTCCACCAGCTGTGAGGAGGCTGTGATAGCTGTATTTTCAGTCCCTAGAGTAAGACAAACATGTCAGACTAACTCAAAGTGGTCCAAGGCCATCCCAGGCACTCAAGGCCCATCAGAACTGAGGCTCCCACACCAAGACAGGCTGGAGTTTCCTCACTTCTACACCTTCTGCCTGGATTCGACACAGGCCTGGTGCCCTGGCCCCAGAGAAGACTGTGAATTCCTAAACATGAGCATATGTGTTACATGTTTCTGATTTGCCAAACTCAGCGTAGATCCTGAAGTAAGCAGAGTTCAGTAATAGGAGCTGTGAAAATCACCTTGACGAGGTCAGGTAACTGTGGGCCAGGTGCTAAGCCAAGGCAGGAGATCAATGTCCACACTATTCACTAGGGCTTCTATTTCCCCCAGCAAAGGAGACTTAGTTTAGAGCCTTCAGTGCTTCAGTGCTGCCTCCTCCAGTCTCTTCTCAGCTACTCTGCTTTTGGGTGCCAGCCTGGAAGACCTCCTGCTCACTCAGGCCTCCAAGTCTTCACTCAGGCTTATTACCTGCCTTCTATGCTGTTCCCTGCCTTCGTCAGGTGACTAAAACCTATCTACTCTGAAGGAATCAGCTCAGCTGTCACTTCCTACAGGAAGAGTGAATCCAAGCCCACTGGATCCAAATCCATGTGTTCTGGGGTTGGCCCAACCCTAGTGTTTATCCCTCTGAGCTTCCTGTACTGTCTGCCCACCTCAACCCTGAGCTCCCCCAGGGAATGGACTCTGTGTCCATCTCTGAATTTCTGTCACCCCACATACAGTCTAACAGACATTAGGAGCTGAGTTCATGTTTTCTGGAAGAATGAACTCTGTACTAAAACAATTTTGTGTTTAGAACTGAATGACTGAATATGGCTGGGAGAAGATCCAGGCTAGACACCAATATGGTAATTCTAACTTTAGAACATTGACCACTAGCCTCTGGAGACCCTCAAAGCTACTTAAGATCTTCCAAATCACCCTGTACACTTCCTCCTCCCACACTCTCAGATGACTCTCAGACAATGAGGCTGCTTCTTGTTTCCTAAGAAGAGGAAGCCATCAGTGGAGAACTTTGCTTTTCTAGAGAACTCCCTTCTCTAAAACTACCAAATACTTGCCTTCCATCCTTTTAAAATGACAGCTTTGCTTTTTCTCCTATGTATGTCTGTTTGTCTCCTAGATCCTAGACATTCTTGCCTTCTCAAAGTACATTGCTCTTCCAGTTGTCACTTCTATCTTCCTCATCATGAAATTATTTCTCTCTGCGGACCATTTCCATTGGCTTGAAAATACATATATACATCTTCTCTCTCTCTCAAAATAAAAAGGTCCTATGAGATGACATCCTCCTCCAACCAGCTCTTCTTCCAGAGAGTTACCTGTGATTACTGCCTCCATTACCCTCTTCTCATTTCTCAGGAACATGCCTTACTCAAGTTTTCATCCCATTGCTGATCTGAAGCACATTTCATCAAGGTCATTAATGATATCCCAAATACAGGGGTCAATTCTCGATCTTCACATCCCCCTGACCAGTAGCATTTGACAAGCCAGTCACTCTCCTAGATGCCCTTTCTTCATTTGGTTTCCAGGAATCACTCTTGCGATTCTTCTTCCTCCCACCTTGGAGGCACCTCCTTATCCAATTCCGTTCCGAGTTGTTCTTTCTGTTCTCAGACTCTGAGTCTTGGAATATTCGAGGGGTCAGACCATAGATCCCTTATCTTCTGGGTGGCAGCACTTTTGCCACAATCTCATCGTGTCAGTTGTCTGTAGATGCATCTATACATTGATGACCCTGTGGGCCACCCCAGCCCTGACCCACCCCATCTACTCCTATCAATCACCCACCTGACCACTTCATTTGAATGACTAATACGTTTTCACACCAATTGTGTGCAGACTCGAGCTGTTAAATTGCAAACCCTGAAACCCACTATCATGCCTGCTCTTCCTCTAGTTCTCCCATCTCAGTCAAACACTGTTCTATTTTTTGAGATGCTGTGGCCAAGAGCCTTGGAATCACTACCCACTCCTCTCTTTCTTATGTATTGCATGTACAAATTTCAGCATTTCCAATCTCTTCTTCTATTAAGATACACCTAAAATCAGATCACTTATCACCACCTTCACTGTGAATCCCTCTGCATCTTATCTGGAAATTGAGATAGTCTCTCTAAGAATCTCCTTGCTTCTACCTTTAACCCCTATAGCTATTCCCTGGGGAGGCAAAGTAGAGTGATCCTTTAAAAATCTATACCAGATCATGCCACCACATCATTCAAAGCCCTCCAATGATTTCTTAACTCCAAAGTCAAAGGGAGCATCCGGAGTCCTCACACGGCCTGAAAGGTCCCAGGTAATTTGGACCCCAATACCTCTGCTCTTACCATACCAGCCTCCCTGCCTTCCCACCTTGGGGTTTCTGTAGCTGTTTCTTAACCTTATCCTGGTTTACTCTTCCCTCAGATCAGTAATTGGCTCACTCTCTCAGTGTCTGGATCTAATCAAATGTTACCTTCTCCATGACGCCTTTGCTGACAACCTTTTACAAAACACAACACCCCTTAAATTATATGATAAAAACACAAAAACACATCCCAACCTGACATATATGGCTGTGCAATGTTAGTTCCCCTCCTAGAATGGGACTTGGCTGTTTGCTTTGTTGCTATATTGCCAGTGCCTACAACTTAAGTGACCAATCATTGCAGTTTGCCTGGGAACTAGAGATTTCCTGAATTCAGGACTTTCAGTGCTAGAATCAGAAAAGTTCTAGCCAAATTGGGATAATATGCCCCCTACCTACAATAGTGCCCAGCTCAGGACAGACACCCTAATGAACGTAGATTATATGTATGAATCATATATGAATGAGTTAGCCTTTTTCTTGCCTTTATAACGTCTAGATTGGATATTCTGTTGGAAAAGCCTTCATCTTGAGTTGACTAGTCTCCCTTCAGGACAACTGTGGGTCACTCATCTGCAGAGAAGCAGGCCTAGTAATAGTTTGAGGTGCTTGAACCAAAGAACTGTGGCCCTGAGCCAGGAGGCACAGCACAAAGCTACGTGGGTCCAGGCTGTCCAGGAACAGATCGCCAAGGAGTCGGCGAATTAGACCTAGTTCTTTAGGCTCCATGCTCAGGGTGCTGAAACTTCATGATCAAGGTTCTTTGTGGATGCAGTGGAAATCAGCCTCCACCAGTTGAGATAATTCTCCTGGGATACAGCTGTTGTCTTCTCCCCTGGCTCCTGTGTCCCTGCCACTCCACAGAAGCTCTGCCAGCCAGCAGGACCTCCACGCCAAGAACATGGATAGCTCCCAGCTCTCAACACCTGCAAATATTTGCTGCCACAAATCAATATAAAAGCAGGATGCACCATTAACCTTTAATATATCAGTGCTGGGGCTCTTAATCCATTATGAGGCTGTCATAAATGTGTTTGAAATACAAATCAGAGCAGCAGCCCTTCAGGAGGCAGTGAAGGTGCCTTCTTCCCTTTCTGGCACAGCCTGCATCACCCTGTGCTGTAGAGAAACAGCCCGAGTCTCTTCTGTCACTGCTAATATTGGTTTTCACCATCTTTCCTTCCCTCTTCTCCTTCTTTTCAGATGTCTGCCTGAACCCTCTAGTGTGTCAGTTTCCCTGGAAGTCACTTGATATGAAGAAAGATACAACAAGACTAACTTTCAGACCCTGTGCTAACGCTTTCTTTATACTGCTTCTTTGAACCCTGGCAATAGCCCTTTCATAAAGTTATTATTACTACCCCTCATTTTACAGATTAAAACATCAAGGCTTCAGGAGATTAAGGAATCTATGGAAGGTCACAGAAGCGGCAAGTAGAAGAGCTGTCTTTACACTCAGGACTGCTTGGTACAAAAACCTGTCCATGTTAGTATCATTCTATGGTGATGTTAAGTAGCTCATAGCTAAGTGAGGAGGGTGAACAGGCACGTGGACCATTAGAAACATTATGGAAATGCAGTGCTAGAAGGAAGCACAGAGTCTTGGGAACATGAAGTTGAACCTATCCCACCTTAGCAGACAAAGAACTGGGGCTGTGGGCAAAGAGGGAGGGTCTATGGGAAGAGTAGGGCCAAGGCTGAGGCTTAAGGAGAAAGAGGAAACTGACCTGTACAAGAGAGGAATAAAAAAATGTTCAGGGCAAAGATAGCAGTGCGTTGTTTAAATAATGGATGTGTGTGAGAAAGAAAATCTCCTGAGAGCTACTAACAGTTTACTAGAAGACAGCAGAAATGGTACATTACTAAGCACTAAGAATAGGATTGCAGGACAATTGTCCATAAAATACTTAGAGGATTGTTATAATGGAATTTTTGTGGAAGTGCAAAGATAATGGGAAAATGATAAACTATCAATGTTCTCTAGACAATTATGGGGCCAGAGAACGTGTGAGCTGAGTGGGTAGGGACATCGTATACTGTGGACAGTGAGGAAGCCACTGCAGAAAGTGTGTCACACATATTTTAGAATGCAGAGCTGAGAAGCAGCTTTGAGTCCATGTGCTTGAACGTGTGTGCGCATGCATACATGTGCACACCTGTTCAGGCCTGGGTGTGTGCATGTAAGAGTGTATACTCAAGGGCCCCAGGGCAGAAAGAGGAGAGGAAAGATGGAAGAGGGTATTGCTGGAGGCCAGGACAATCGGATGATGGGATGCCATTTGCTATGACTAACTTTAAAATAAAGGAGTGGTTGTGAGTTCCTCAGTGGTTGGATGAGGACCCTATAGGAGGCAGATTCATGTGGCAGAGAACCCCACCAAAGCAGCTGGCAAAGCGATCACAGCACACGAGACATCTGCCTGCCTGAGCCTGTTTATGGATCTGAGCAGTCAGCACTCATGGTGCAAGAAAACAGACTGAGGCTCTTCCCTTGTGGGACAGCTGGAGGGAAAATACTAGCACATATGAGCCAGTGATTGAACAATGCAAAACCAGCTGTAATTAAATGTGAAGCTACAAGATGCTAGCCGTTCCAAACCAGTTTGCAGAAAAATCACTTTAACAAGGATATAGACTCTGATGAGAAGGTTAGGAAAGGGAATTGGGAGGAAGTGTGCTCTATCATTGATGAGTCTTCTTTGAGTTCAGAGGATAGGAGGAGTCCTACTCTGTGCCACGTGCTGTCACATGGGCTAGCGCATTTCATCTTCAGAACCACCCTCTGTGATAAGTTATTCTTCCCACCTTATGGAGAAGGAAATTATGAAGTTTTTAAAGCTGGTCCATGCCAAAGCCAAGTTGAGCTTGTGGCGCTTTGATTCTAAGCTGTTCCAGACCTGGATCTCCAAGATGGCTGAGCTATTTTCCCAAACCAGCTCCAATAGGGGATGATGTCCATGCCATGGAGCATTCGGTTACAGATGTTTTTTTCCTGGACACCATTTCTCTTGTGGCACCATTGGCAATGCCAAGGGCCAGCCACACCATCCCAAGAGCCACATGCCAAAGAGCCTTGACCTGGTGTGCTCTCTGGCCAGTGACAGAGACTATCTGCTGCAGATGCCTGCATTCCCCAGGGGGGCATCAATGGGGCTTGCCTATGCTCCAGTCAGGGTAACATTATCTACAGCTGCAGCACTAGGATACTGGCAGGATAGAGCATGGTCCTGCTTTTTGTTCTTTGAGGTAATTATTCATCCCATTAACTTTTTAGGGTTTGAGCAAGACACTCAGGATAACTGTGCTAGGGTCCAAGAGTGTTTGTCTGATGGGAGCAAAACGTCCCTCTGCAGAACACTGATGCACCACCATGGAAAGGTCGTTGGAAAGGGCACAGATGGACAAAACATCTGGGGATATCCTAACATACCAAGACCTGGTACCAGTCCCTATTTCACGGGATTTTTGCAACAGCCCTGGGAGAACAGTCCTAATTCTTAGGACCACGGGAGGTAAGGTGAATTTCCCAGAGAATCAGAGTCTCATACCAATTTAAGCAGGACCCTACAGCTGGTCACGAGCAGAGCGGATCATGTATGCTAGCCTGTTCTGGCTGAAGTCTGGTTCTAAACATCAAACCTCTTAAGCAGAGAAAACAAGGGAAACAGCACAGTGCAGTTCAGGCGCTATCACACCAGGAGGCGAGGGCCTGGATTCTGGACCCTGCCCAGCAAACATGGCACTTCCTTGTTCTTGCTCTTAGGAGTACTCATGCTGGAGTGACAGGGCAGGGAAGGTGTTCAGAACCTGGGCAATGGAGTCAGAGTGTGCTTTCAAATATCACTCTACATCTTGCTAACTCTGTAGCTGTGGATAAGCTACTTAACCTCTCTGTGCTTCAGTGTTCTCATCTACACAACAGGGATACTCGTAGATTGAGTGAATTCAGGCAGAGCACTGAGCATACTGCCAGTCTGTGGGAAGCATACAGTAAGTGTTAGCTATTGCTACGAGCTTCAGTTTCCTCAACGATTAAATGAGAGAATTATGCTATGCCAGGGCTTGTAAACTGCCAGCCTGCATGCCCAGTCCACAAGTGGCTGGTTTGGCTAGCTTGCTGTTTGCCTGCTTTGAATTTGCATTTTTTAAAGCCTGGGCATGCGATTTCTGGGTCATCACAGTCTCAGCACTCTGATCTTAGACTGACATTTACATTCTCTGCTTAGCCCTGTAAACACTGCAATGGAAACCCGCTGGACAAGATGATCCATCGGGTCTTTTCCTGCTGTGATATTTCATGATTCTGTGGCCTGGGCTGGAACTAAAAGCCTTATCTTGTTTAGAATTCTCTCTCCCAGAAAAGCAGCATCATGGACTTTTTTCTCTGAAACATAGCTGTTTTCTCTGAAATCTGGAATCTCATTTTGTAGTGTCTGTTGGGACTCAGAGCTACCACAGGTAGGATCTCACAGAGAACAGACCTCTAATGATTAAAATGTAGTGTGCTCAGATATCAGGAGCTTTGCCTCTGCAGGGTGCTGGCAGCCACCTCCTCAGAAGCAAGGACCCAGGGAGCTTGTCCCCAAGTCACACCAAGGCTATAGCCACACTGTACCCAATGGGGCAAAGCAAATCAACCACCTTCAAAGGCACCAGCTCAGGTCACTGTGGGCTTCTCTGACTCTTAGCAACATAATACTGTCCCCACAGTGCCTCAGGTTGAAAGATAATGCACAAAATTTAGCCACAAACCCAAAGCAAAGCCAATGCCAGAGAAACTTCCAGCAGGGAGAGCCAATGATGAATTTTAGGTGGAAGCTGCTTGTCATTCCTCAAGAGAAATGAGCATTCCAAGGGAACCTCAAAAGACTATGTTATTCCAAGATGGTGCTCTCTGTGCCTGCTGTCTCTCTAGACTGCTATGTCTGCCAAAAATGAGGATCTCCCTGGAATGGTTTCCTTCTGCCATGTTCACAGAGCATCCAGGCCAGGTAGGAGGAACACTGCCTCCTGTATCTCCTGGATTCAGAGCTGGGCACACCAGGACCAGGCTGTACCAGGGTTCTCTGTGAGAGGCTGGGATGGATCCTGACCATGAAGCTGTCTGGATAAGCCCTTCATGAGTCCCCACTCTCCTCAGGATGAAGGGACCCCTTGAAATCTAACTCTTTAGGCCTTGAAGGACTTGTCCCACTTATTACTGCAGCTGCTGTTCCTATACTTTATGTTCTGTCCCACATAAGATTTTGTTTCCCAAGCCCACAATGCTCTCTCCTGCCTCTGGTCCTTCTCATATGCCACATGGAACAGCTCTTCTTCCTAAACATGCAGCCAACTCCTCACATTCCATGTCTTGGGGCACATATCACTACCCTCAAAATTCTATTCAAGACATTTCCCCTGTGATGGGTTGGAATGCATCCCCCCAAAGTTAACATGTGGCATCCTAATCTGTAGTACCCATAAATTTGACCTCACTTTGGGAGTCCATATCAGAGGTCATCAAGTTAAATGTGATCATTAAAGTGGCCCTACTCTAATACCACTGGTGTCCTTATAAAAAGGAGAAATTGCTATATGGGTATCTACACAGGCAGAATGCTACGTGTAACATAAAGGCAGAGAGCAGGGTAATACATCTACAAGCCAAAGAACATCAAAATTGCCAGCCACCATCAAACGCTGGGAGAGAGGCAAGAACAGATTCTCCCTCACAGCCCTCAGAAGAAATCAGCTCAGCCCACATTTTAATCTTAGACTTTCAGCCTCTAGATCTGTGAGACAATAAATATTTTCTAAGACACTCAGTTTGTGGTACTTTGTTAACAGTAGCCCTAAGAAACCAATACAGCCCCCATGTGCCCTGACAATCACAGAAACTTCCCTAATCATGGCACTCGTCTTGCTGTGCTATACTGAGTCACTTGTCTGCCTGCTCCTCTGAACTGACAACTGCCACTCCATGAAAGTGGAGACCATGCTTTCTCACCCACCTTTTTATCTCCAGAGACTGACACAATGTCAGGTGCATAAAAGGAGCAAATGATCTCTTTGTTGTAGAAATGTAACAATGAATGAGTGAGTAAATGAATAGGATAATTTCTGATCACAGACAACTATTGCAGCATGGTTATTATGTTGGTTACAAGGTAATGTTACTGTTGCACTCTTACTCCACCAATTCCCAGCCCAATCCAGGTACTGAATGCACTCCACACTGCCTGCAGGATGAATAAATGAATAGATGAGTCAATTAACCTGTAAAGAGACACCTCCCAGAGTGTAAAAGGCAGCGTCCTCTCCAGCATGACTTTATTCCTGGTGCCATGCTCCTTGAGAGGAACCTTGTCATATGGAATAGTCACTCAATATTGACGTGCAGCAGAGCATGACATGAAGGTATTGAGAGGCCCAAGAGGGAGCTCTTGACTGGGATTCACAAGATCACAACCTCCTTGTGCAATTGGTCTGAGAGTCAACATGTGAGAGCCTCCAGTACAAAGAGTCATGCTTTTAAAAGAATGCCTACTATGTGTCAGGCTCTGTGTAGAACCCTTATGATACCCATGAGGGGCAAGTATGAGCATCTCCATTTTTCAATGAGGAACCCAGGCATATGAGATAGGTGACTTGTCTGTGGTCCCGTAGCCAGTAAAGGGTAGCAAAGATTTCTGCTTAGTGGTGTCTACCTCCAAAGTGCACTTCCCTTGGAATCAGAACATTACTTTGAGGCCAACCTTCCATCTCAGACTTTTCTATCTCTGTTTCCAGTTTTTTTATCTTTTGTAATGTCTGAATGTATTTATGTCTTATTATCCTGTATGGTTTGAGGAAGCATTGTCAATGTCCCAGCCAACCTTAGCT
Source organism: Cacajao melanocephalus (assembly GCA_963573385.1). Taxonomy (NCBI): domain Eukaryota; kingdom Metazoa; phylum Chordata; class Mammalia; order Primates; family Pitheciidae; genus Cacajao; species Cacajao melanocephalus. The sequence goes on along the minus strand of CAUYLG010033245.1, from coordinate 12,510 downwards.
GTGCTTGGAGAACACAAGTAATGAGCTCAGTCTCTTTGCTGACAGCCAAGCTTGAAGCCACAGGCATGGGTACCTTGGAAGTGGCAGCGGCAGCAATATAGAATCTGAGGTTTCATTTTATACAAAGGAAATGAAATCTAGGGGGCACAACAGGCCCCCTCTCTACTTGAAGTCTTTCCTTTCAACTTTTCAACAGGAATGTTTTATTAAGTGATGCATGCTAGTGAAAAGTCCTGGATTTGATTCAAAGAAGCTTACATTTGAATCCAAGTTCTGCTACATACCAGATATGTGGACTGGTTTTCTGTCTCAGTTTCCTCATTAGCAATAAGAGCTTAATGTGGTAAAAGTTAAATGATGTGATTTATGAAAGCACTTAGGCAGTTTCTAGTACAGAACTATGTTACATAACACAGTATATATTCACACACAGAGTATATAGTATATACTGTATATTAAAATACAAGTAATTCCTAAATGATACATTATCATTAGAACTATTTCTATTAGTGCTACTGTTGTTGTTGAGGTAATTTCCCTTACAGGGTTGGGGAACCAGGTGTGACTGATATTTCAGTAGAATCTTTCTCTATTGGACAAATAGATTCCAGTTTCCTTTCCACAAAAGCAAACCTCAGCAGCCCCAGGGTCACACCAGGACAGTGACTAGCCCACTGCACACACTTACAGCTGTGGGGTTCAGGATGAAGGGCGTCAACCTACAGATCCAAAGCCCTATAAAAAGCTACGCTGGTCTACCCTCCCAAGTTTCCCTCCTTCTTCCCATGATTCTAAAGGGTTAACATGATAATTAAAGCATGGGATGCTAATTCTTATGATATTAATTAAAACGAAAGCTGCAGATGGTGTTTAATAACAACTTAGTCCCAGCAGGTTCCAAGCACTTTACCTAAATCAAACGTATCATAAAGCTGGCATTAGACTTAAAGAGTCTGGCCCTGCCACATCTGGCCAGGGACACATATTTTCACCTAGAGCAAAAGGAATACACCATCTCTATTACTTATGCAGATGTGGTCTTAAATTGCTTGACAGCCTGATTCCACCCCACCATCTTCTGGAGCCAAAAATAAAGGAGTATTGATTGCAAAGATTAATAACAGAGCTTAAGAAGGAAAATGGTGCAAAACACCTTTTTTCTCTCCCTTCGTGATATAAACGCCTGCCACCCCTGCAACCTAATTTTGTCACCCAGCACACGAGAGTGTATTAATTAAAGTGACACCAAGGACAAGAAAATCTGAGCTCTTGGGGTGATGACTGGAAATACATAAATATGCATCTCCAAGCTGTCTTGGGAAGGGAGGCACATTGCCAGGCAAGATCAGCATAATTCCACCAAGGGGAGGGTGAAGAGGAGTATGCACAGCTCACCCCTGGAGGTCAAGGCTCTCATTCTGGCAAATGTCTCCTAAACCTAAAGAAAGAAACTAGACAAAGAGTAAATATGTGATTTTCTACCTTGTTTGTAAAGAACTAGACCATCACTTTTGTAAATGTCCTCTGATAGAGTCTGGAGGGAGCTAATATGGAATGAATATTTAGTATGCACTAAATTTCCAGACTCTACTGACAGAGATAGTGGTGCCATTTTATAGGCAAGGACACTGAGGCCCAGCATGGTTAGTCAATGTCTCAGCTAGTATTGAAAAACAGGTTTGACTAAAATCACTCCCCTACACTGATCTGATAAAACAGGACGCATGGGAGAACAGGGTGGAATGAACAGGCATTTCCCCAAGGGGCCAGCCCTAGAATAGTTCTCTGGTGAGTGTGGATAGGGACCTCCCTCCAGGGTCAGCACATCCTTTGAAAGGGCCATTTCCTGGTACCAAAACCTGGCAAAGATACAACTAAAAAAGGAAACTTCAGGTCAATATCCATGATGAACATTGATGCAAAAATCTTCAATAAAATACTGGCAAACCAAATGCAACAGCACATTAAAAAGCTTATCCATCATGATCAAGTAGGCTTCATAGTGGGGACATAAGGCTAGTTCAATATACATAAATGTATAAACATATTCATCACAAAAACAGAACCTAAGACAAAAATCCACAATCATCTCACTAGATGCAGAGAAGGCCTTCAACAAAATTTAACAGCCCTTCATGTTACAAACTCTCAATAAACTAGGTATCGATGGAACATATCTCAAAATAATAAAAGCTATGTACAATAAACCCACAGCCAATATCATACTGAATGGGAAAAAAATAGAAGCATTCGCTTTAAAAACTGGCACCAGACAAGGGTGCCCTCTCTTACCATTCCTATTCAACATAGTATTGGAAGTTCTAGCCAGAGCAATCAGGCAAGAAAAAGAAATAAAGGGTATTCAATTAGGAAAGGAGGAAGTCAAATTATCTATTTGCAGATGACATTATTATATATTTAGAAGACCCCATCAACTCAGCCCAAAATCTCCTTAAGAAGCAACTTCAGCAAAGTCTCAGGATACAAAATCAATGTGCAGATTTAGCAAGCATTCCTATATACCAATAACAGACAGAGAACCAAATCATGGGCAAACTGCCATCCACAATTGCTACAAAGAGAATAAAATACCTAGGAATACATCTAACAAAGGAAGTGAAGGACCTCTTCAAGGAGAACGAAAAACCACTGCTCAAGGAAATAAGAGAGGACACAAACAGATGGAGAAACATTCCATGCTCATGGTTAGGAAGAATCAATATTGTGAAAATGGCCAAACTGCCCAAAGTAATTTATAGATTCAATGCTATCCCCATCAAGCAACCACTGACCTTCTTCACAGAACTGGAAAAAAACACCTTAAACTTCATATGGAACCAATAAAACAAACAAACAAACAAACAAACAAAAAAAAACATTGCATAGCCAAGACAATCCTAGGCAAAAAGAACAAAGCTGGAGGCATCATGCTACCTGACTTCAAACTATACTATAAGGTTACAGTAATCAAAACAGCATGGTGCTGGTATCAAAACAGAGATATAGACCAATGGAACAGAACAGAAGCCTCAGAAGTAACATCATACACCTACAACCATCTGATCTTTGACAAACCTGACAAAAACAAGCAATGGGGAAAGGATTCCCTGTTTAATAAATGATGTTGGAAAAACTGGCTAGCCATGTGCAGAAAGCTGAAAAACTGGACCCCTTCCTTACACCTCATACAAATATTAACTCCAGATGGATTAAAGATTTAAACATAAGACCTAACACCATAAAAACCCTAGAAGAAAACCTAGGCAAAACCATTCAGGACATAGGCATAGGCAAGGACTTTATGACTAAAACACCAAAAGCAATGGCAACAAAAGCCAAAATAGACAAATGGGATCTAATTAAACTTAGAACCTTCTACACAGCAAAAGAAACAATCACTAGAGTGACCCAGCAACCAACAGAATGGGAAAAAGTTTTTGCAATCTACCCATCTAACAAAGGGCTAATCTCCAGAATCTACAAAAAAATAAAGCAGATACATGAGGAAAAAACAAACCCATCCAAGAGTGGGCGAAGGATATGAACAGGCACTTTTCGTAAGAAGACGTTTATGTGGCCAACAAACACATGAAAAAATGCTCATCACTGGTCATTAGAGAAATGCAAATCAAAACCACATTGAGATACCATCTCACGCCAGTTAGAATGGCGATCACCAAAAAATCTGGAGACAACAGATGCTGGAAAGGATGTGGAGAAATAGGAACACTTTTACACTGTTGGTGGGAGTATAAACCAGTTCAACCACTGTGGAAGACAGTGTGGTGATTCCTCAAGGATCTAAAAATAGAAATACCATTTGACCTAGCAATCCCATTACTGGGTATATACCCAAAGGATTATAAATCATTCTATTATAAAGACACATGCACATGTATGTTCACTGCAGCACTGTTTACAGTAGCAAAGACTTGGAACCAACCCAAATGCCCATCAATGATAGACTGGATAAAGAAAATGTAACACATATACACCATGGAATACTATTCTGTCATAAAAAAGGATGAGTTTGTGTCCTTTGCCGGGACATATATGAATCTGGAAACCATCATTCTCAGCAAACTGACACAAGAACAGAAAACCAAACACTGCATGTTCTCACTCATAGGTAGGTGTTGAACAATGAGAACACATGGACACAGGGAGGGAAGCATCACACACTGGGGTCTGTTGAGGGAATGGGGGCTAGGGGAGGGATGGGGGGTGGGCAGTTTGGAGAGGGATAACATTGGGAGAAATGCCTGATGTAGGTGATGCAGGGATGGAGGCAGCAAACCACCATGGTATGAGTGTACCTATGCAACAATTCTGCAAGTTCTGCACACGTACTGCAGAACTTAAAGTATAATAGAAAAAGAAGAAAGAAAGAAAGAAGAAAGAAAGAAAGAAAGAAAGAAAGAAAGAAAGAAAGAAAGAGAAAAAAGAAAGAAAGAAAGAAAGAAAAGAAAGAAAGAAAGAAAAGAAAGAAATAAATAAAGAAGAAAGAAAGAAAGAAAGAAAGAAAGAAAGAAAGAAAGAAAAAAAGAAAGAAAGAAAGAAAGAAAGAAAGAAAGAAAGAAAGAAAGAAAGAAAGAAAGGAAGAAAGAACCATTTCTTGCTGCCATCCCTCCCAATGGCAGAGGGTGCACTAGGATTTTGATATCTCTCCCCAGAGGGATTGGTGGGGGGGAGGCAGGTACCTACAACCTTGGGTAGAGAAGTAAGAGATTTAGTTGAGGCTGGCTTGTAAGGCATGAGGGGATGGGGGATAACTTTAGAGGTGCCCATTTTACATTTTTATTTTAGTGAACTTCATTGTAGTCAATAAATCAGTTTCAACAGCCAACTGTGCTTTGTGACTGATTTCGGGTACTACAGGGATGTGACCTCAGCTCATCCTGAGCTTCCCCACTGTCATTACCAGCGGTGCATATCCACCTGGACATCTATGCACATCTAATACTTACCTGGTCCCAACTGGACCTTATCCTGCCTACCCAAGCCGTCTCCTTCCCCGAACAGCTCATGTCAGGTGCAGGTGTCCCCATCCACCCGGGTGTTGCACTAACACTTGGGCTTCCTTGCCCCTCACTCTAGCCTGTCTCCCACCTGCCATATTCCAACATGCCTGACCAAGTTGAGCCTCACAATATTTCTCAGATCTCTCTACTCCTCCAACATCAGTGCCACTGCCCTAGTTCAGGAAATGCAGAGAACATTCATTAGGATGTAAAGAGAGGAAACTAAGCAGAGACAGAGAGGAGCAGACACACAGAAGCGAACTCAGGCTCGCTGATGACAGCAAAGTAGTGAAGACCCCACTCTCTGTGGTTATGTGATTGGCGTGACTGTCTCCAGTTAAAATCTGCACCCACATCTAGCACATGGGAAGGCCATCTATTCTTTATCTGCTGTTGTTCCTGGGAAAAATTTCCCCAGCATGCTCTGGGACTCCCAGGTAGAGGGGCATTCTGATATGTAGCACCTCTTCCTAAAATCACATACACACACACACAGAGAGAGAGAGAGAGAGAGAGAGAGAAATTGAGAGAGAGATAGAGAGAGAGAAATGTCTTTTATTTGCTTGCCTACTTCTCTAGCAGGCTGTTTAAAAAAAAGAATAAAGACAAATAATAGAAGATTATTAGTGAGTTCTTACTACGCATAGGGCAGTGTTCTGAGTATTTACAGAACAATGGTTTTAGGTTGGCCCTATTATTATTCTCAGTCTATGGAAGAGGAATTTGGAGCCCAGAAGGTTAATTAGCTTGCCCAAAGTCACACGTCCATTCAATATTAGATCCAGGATGTGAGCTCAGGCTGTCTGGCTCCCTCACATGGACTCCTAGCCATGCTCCTGCACTTTAAGTTCATGAAGACCTGCAACAGGTCTGGCTTCTTCCCCAGTTCATCCACAGAACTGAGCACAGCCGCTAGCACATGTTAGGTGGTCAAGAAAAACTTTGTGAGTGGATGAGTAGATGAGTCCAGCCTGTTCTTGTGTATCATTGCTGTAAACCCTGATAACTAGTCCAGTAGCGTTCTGTTCCTGGCTGTCTGACTAGGCTTCCCCGCTCTGCAGGAAACGACAACTCCCCTTGCCCTCCATCTCCATTGATTCATGCTCTCCCTTGAGGGCACCCACCATTCCCCATCCCTAAGCCCCAAGCAAAGGCCAGCCATGCAGAATCACACACCATCTTGCCTGCTCAGTTCTCCCCGTTTACAGAGGAAAATCCCTGGCTAACCTGCTGTGTCCTGCAACTGTTGTTACTATGAGATAAGCTGCATTAGCCATGTGAGGGTATTGGCACATGCATTCCACAGCCTGTCAGACACAGGAGACTGGGGATGCTTCCACAGGGAGGCTTGGAGAGGGATCCCAGGGAAGGAAATGCAGCCTCAGCCAGGCCCTCCCTGGCCAAAAACAGAAACCAGGGTAAAAGAAAGAAATACACATAGACAATAGGCAGATTCACTCCATATGTGAGCAACGGAGCATGTGGCTATGACTCTGTGTATGTGTGTGTGCGTGTTGGCGGGGGGGCGGTGGGGTAGTTATCCATGAATGAGCATCTGTGGGCCGATGTGTGTCTTTGTGTGGAGCTCTGAAGTGGAAGCAGGAAATGTGCCTGTTCTTGACCCAGACCAAATTTGTCCTACTTTTCTTAGTGTGTGGAACCAAGAGAAGCCACTTCTGAGATGTTCTTTAGAAACCGCTGTGTAAGGCGTTCATTTGAACTAAGTTGCCAATAAGTTCACAAACTGTCAGAGAAGGAGGCAAGTTTAGAAATCTTCTCATAAAATCCCCTCATTGTATAGACCTAGAAAATGAGACCCAGAAGACACAGTCACTTTCCAAAGACACACAGCTATTAAGTGTGCCAAGACTCTCCGCCCACACTCAGTGGACTCTGCAAATGCCTGAGGGAGTTAGAAAACCTGCCACTACTTAAAGGCAGACTTTATCTCACACTTCAGCAATGGCAGTAAGACACTGCTTCTAAAGGCAGGTCACCAATATTCAGGCTCTATGCTGCCCATCACAAAGTCACTTTGGGTGCTGTGTTCTCAACAGCTCATGATCCTTCCTGTGAGTCCTCTAAGTCAGGACAATGGAGTGTGCTCAAAGGCTCCAGATCTCAGAAAGACAGAGAGAAAAAAAAGTGACCTGCAGGACACATTGGCAACCACGGTGGACTTGTACTGGCAAAGCCAGGTGTCTGAAAAACATTATCCAAGTTAGAAATCCCATCGGTTCCACCAGAGGATGACAAATAGGCTACAGGATTCCCCACTCCAGGCCTGAGTAAGTACATGGCCCAAAACATGCCTGACTTGTCTTCCATGTCCAATGGCTATTTCATGACCATTACCCATATGCAGGGCATTGTCTTCTCTGTTGAGTCACCAAGCCCACTCCAAATAGGCAATGGGTTAAGTAGGGGTGGAGGATGGTGGGAGTTTCCTATTTATTGAGGGGCCCCCATGATCCAGGCAATGTATAGAGCACTTTACAGAGAGCATCTCTTTTCATAATAACCATCTGTGGGGAAGTCAATGTTATATTACAGAGGAGCAAACTGGGGATCTGAGAGGGCTTCAAGGGCTCCTCTGGGGTCATGAGGATGGGCATAAAAGGCAGATGATTTCAAATGTGGACAAGTTGACTGGGAAAATTACAAGCAAAATACATCTAGATAGAGTGGAGTTCATACTTTGTGAAGCCCCTGGCTTCCTCCATACCCACACCCTCTCCCTGGCTCCTGACCCATTTTCCATCTATGACTTCCTCTTAAATCTCCAGTTTGACTCCCAGCCCCATTTCTCATGGCTGGCCCTGCTCTGTGGGTCCTGATTTGGCCTATCCTTAGATCAGACTGTCTAGGCAAAGACTGCTAGCTCCCATCCCCAGACAGATCTTATCCTGAGGCCCCCTTCTGTGTCCTGCTCCAAATGGAAGACACCTTTAATAGCTTCATTCCATGGAGTAATTTAGATTACTAAAATGGAAGATCTTTTGACCAAGTTTACTGTTTAACATCTGAGCCTGAAGTATGAGCAATCAGTGAATGGGGCTTAGGGAAAGTAAGCTGCTCTGGCTTGATTCTGCTTTTCATGCAGCATCATATTCTTCTGTGTTTTGGTTTACAGTGAGGAACGCTGATGCACCTGCATCATAACAAGGTATTCTGTTTCCTTTAAAAATGTGATACAAATATGTTTTTCTAGTTAGTTTGTTGAATTGTCTTTCTTGACTTTTTTATTCAGAAATACATATTTATGATTTTTTAAAAAGAGTTCATTAATAAATACATCTGGGAAATGCTGAACACAACAGCCCCTCTTGGAGACTTCTGGTGCATAATAATGCAGGAAAGACTAAAAAGTCCTTTAAAGAAAACTTTTAACTTTATTTCACCCAACTTTTTCCATCTTCAGAAAACAGAGCTACTATTTATCTACTTGGGAAATGATGTTGTATAGACGATTCAAAGATCAGAAGGCTCTGAAATGGGAACCAATGCTGAGACTTGCATTAGAAACAGAGCAATGAGGATTCTGCCTACCCCCAACCCATGGGATTTCAATGGGCTTTTTAAATAAGTCTACTGTGTTTCCATCTGAATAATTAGCTGAAGGAACACTGCTTTTCGAGAAAGGGAGGCTAGGGAAGAAAGATACCTCAGAAAAAGAGCCAGAAACGACGTTAGAAGTTTAAAATGGCACCTAGACCCACATAAACACGAAGACACAGTCTCTTTGGTCTATAAAGACAAAATTGAGGATGACTGCAAGCATGAGAAGAACCTGCGAGTCGCCTGAAGCCCCTTCACCTTAGGCCCTGCATCTTCGTCTCCTGCTTATGGCCACCTGGCTTCTTTTCCCACCCTTCAGCCCACAGGGTCCTCCACCTTGCTGGGTCACTAAACTACACAGACCATCACCTCTGGAAACTGCCCCGACCTACATGCCCAACTTGACAATGCTTGACAATGGTTCACTTCTTCATTTTCACTGCTAATTGCAAATTCTCCTCCCTCTGCTCTGCCTATGTTCATTCACTCATAGGTGGTTTGCTGCTCCTCCCTTACCCTCTGGCCTTCTTTCTTGCACAGGGCTGAGATAAACTCCTCCAAGATGTCAAAATAGAAATCTCCTGCTCTGAAAATGCCATCATCAGGCAATCCTCTTTTTCTAAAACCAGTTCACCTCCTGACTTCCCTATGTCCTGCGAGGACACTGCCACCCTCTCGACCCCCCAAATATAAAGTCTTAGGACTGCTCAATAACCCTTTCTTTTCCTATATCTGCCATGTTAAGTCAACAGAATTCTACTGCCAACACCCTCCTTTCTTTTCATGTCTACTGACACTCTCCTAGCTTGGTTTCTTTCCCTGTCATCTGACTATAGTAGTACAGGTTTACAACCTTTTATTGCACTTTGCAGATATTGCATTTCTTACAAATCAAAGGTATGTGGCAACCCTGTGTTGAGCAAGTCTATCAGTGCCATTTTTCCAACAGCATGTGCTCACTTCACGTCTCCATCACATTTTGGTAATTCTCACAATATATTTCAAACTTTTAAAATTATTATTATTATACCTGTTATAGTGATCTATGTAACCAGTGATTTTTGATGTTACTATTGTGATTGTTTGCGGGCCAGAAACTGTGCCCATATAAGATGGTGAAGTTAATCAGTAAATGTTGTTTGTGTTCTGACTGCTCCACTGACCAGCCGTTCCCTCATTTCTCTCCCTCTCCTCAGGCCTCCCTATTCCCCAAGACACAACAATATTGAAATTAGGCTAATTAATAATCTTACCATGGCCTGTTCAAGTGAAAGCAAGAGTTGTACATCTCTTATTCTTGATCAAAATCTAGCAATGATTACACATGGGAAGGCATGTAGAAAGCCAAGATAGGCCTCTTAGCCAGACAGCCAAGTTGTGAATGCAAATGAAAAGTTCTTGAAAAAAATTAAAAGTGCAACTCTCGTGAACATATGAATTATAAGAAAGCAAAAGAGCCTTATTACTGATAGGGAGAAAGTTTTGGTAGTCTGGATAGAAGATCAACAGGACATTCCCTTAAGCTAAAGCCTAATCCAGAGAAATGGCCCAACTCTCTTCAATTTTAATGAAGACTGAGTGAGGTGAGGAAACTATAGAAAGAAGTTGGAAGCTAGCAGAGGTTGCTTTATGAGGTTTAAGGAATGAAGCTGTCTCAATAACATAACACTTTGAGGTGAAGCAGCAAGTGCTGATGGAAAAGCTTCAGCAAATCATCCACAAGATCTAGCTAAGATCATCAATGAAAGTGGCTATATCAAATAACCAATTTTCAGTGTCGATGAAATGGCCTTCTATTGGAAGAAGACACCATCTATAACTTCATAGCTAGAGAGACAAAGTCAATGCCTGGCTTCAAAGCTTTGAAGAGCAGGCTGATTTTCTTGTCAGAAACTAATGCAACTGATGACTTTATGTTGAAACTAATGCTCATCTACCATTCTGAAAGGTCTAGGACCCTTAAGAATTATGTTAAATCTACTATTTCTGTGCTCCCTAAATGGAACAGCAAGGCCTGTATGACAGCACATCTGTGTACAGCACAGCTTTCTGAATATTTTAAGCCCACTGTTGAAACCTACTGCTCAGGAAAAAAAAAAAAAAGATTCCTTTCAAGATATTATTGCTCATTGACAAAGCACCTGCTACTCAAGAGCTCTGATGAAGATGTACAAGGAGATTAATGTCGTCATGCCTGTTATTACAACATCCATTCTGTAGCCCATGGATCAAGGTATAATTTTGACTTTCAAATTTTATCATTTAAGAAACACACTTCACAAGGCTGTAGCTGCCATAGATAACAATTCCTCTGACAAATCTGGGCAAAGTAAATTGAAGCCCTCTGAAAAGGATTCACCATTCTTGTAATTCTGGATTACAAGTCAGAATACTTGTAATTCATGAGAAGAGGTCAAAATATCAACATAAAAAGGAGTTTGCAAGAAATTGATTCCAACCCTGATGACTTTAAGGGGTTCAAAACTTCGGTGGAGGACATAACTGCATATGTGGTAGAAATAGCATGAGAACTAGAAGTACAGCCTGAAGATGTGACTGAATTGCTGCAATCTCATTATCAAACTTAAATGCATGAGCATTTGTTTCTTATAAATGAGCAAAGGAAGTGGCTTCTTGAGATAGAATATAATCCCGGCAAAAACACTATGAACATTATTGAAATGACAACAAAGGGTTTCGAACATTCCATACGTGTAGTTGAGGAAGAAATGACAAGGTTAGAGAAGAGTGACCCCAATTTTCACAGAAGTTCTACTGTGAGTAAAATGCTATCAAACAACATCGCTGCTACAGAGAATTGTTTCATAAAAAGAAGGGTCAATTGGTGTGGCAAATTTCATTGTTGTCTCATTTTAGGAAATTGCCACAGCCACCGCCACCTGTAGCAACCACCATTCTGATCAGTCAGCAGCCATCAACTTCGAGGCAAACCCTCCACCAGCAAAAAGATTACAACTCTCTGAAGGCTCACATGGGGGTTAGTAATTTTTAGCATAAAGTACTTTAAAATTAAAGTGTGTATATTTTTTAGACATAATGCTATCGAATACTTAAGAGACTACAGTATAATAGAAATGTAACTTTTATATGCACTGGTAAAAACAAAAAATTCCTGTGACTTTATTTATTTCAATATTCGCTTCATTGATATGAACTGGACCTAAACAAATTCCTCTCAGATAACTTTTAATTAACAGATCCATTTTTTGAACCTTAGGTTAAAATTAGTTTGCTCATCTTTCACTTTCCCACCTTTATCTACCCTACTTGACATAGTAAGTTTAGATGTGACCAGTTCAGATGCAATGTCCTTTGTGCTTCCTTCTATCCATATTTCCAATGGGATAGGTAAGCTTGCTTTTCTCTCAGGGCTTCTTCTTTGGCTTGTGTGCTGTGACCTGCCTAAGAGTTACAAAGCTGTGGGCTCATCTGTTCTCATCTTGTGTTTTCCTAGAGGACAAAGCCTGCATCTTTCTTCATTTGGTTCTAGATGTCCCATAGAAAGCCCCCAAGGTACCAGATGCCCAAGAAATGTGTGTTAAAAAGAAATCCGATGAATAAGAACAACTTCAGCATACCCTACTTCACATCTCAAAGTTCAAGACAGACAAATTATGAAAGTCTTATTTCAGAGATTAATGTATTATAAAAGCTTATATCTCTTATGACATTTTAGAATATTCCAGGAATCATCACATAGATTACATTGATTGATCAAGATGACTATCCTATGAAGTCAACTGCAATTAACTATCCTCATTTGAAAGATGAGAATATGGAGGTTCTGAGAGGTTAAGGGTTATTCAAGATCACAAAGTTAACATTTTGTGGCGCCATAACACCTGTTCTTTCTGCCATACAAGTTAGTACAAGAGAAGGTAGGAGTGAAAATTGCAGTTTTTTTTTTTTT
>CAUYLG010033243.1:0-95666 GCA_963573385.1 Cacajao melanocephalus | reverse complement strand
GGTAAATCTTCCTCCATCCCTTTATTTTCAGCCTGTGTGTATCCTTGCATGTGAGATGGGTTTCCTGGATACAGCACACCGATGTGTTTTGGCTTTTTATCCAATTTGCAAGTCTGTGTATTTTGATTGTGGCATTTAGTCCATTTACATTTAGGGTTAATATTGTTATGTGAGAATTTGATACTGCCATTTTGATGCTAGCTGACTGTTTTGCACGTTAGTTGATGCAGATTCTTCATTGTTTTGATGTTCTTTACAGTTTGGTAGGTTTTTGGAGTGACTGGTACTGGTTGTTCCTGTCCCTGTTTAGTACTTCTGTCAGTAGCTCTTGTAAGGCAGTTCTTAGAGCTGTTTGGTAGAAAACTCCCACCCCTCCATCTTAACTCCCGCATCCGGGAGGCCACCTACAGACACCAGTCTGCCTAGTAACACTGGGCAGCCAATCACAGCTCAGCCTTAGCCCGCCAAGACTGGGCCAATCACCTTGTAACACGGCGCTCCTCTCCACCCCTCCTGGTCACTTACCAATCATCTACCGCCACCTTGGCTGAAAACCCTCCCCACCCCTATAAAAGTGCTCAGCCCCAGCCGCTGGGCGCAGCCCTTTCCTCCTCTTCTCTCTGGGCTGCCCGGAGGTCTCAATAAACCCGGACTCGGCCTTCGTCTTCCAGTGTGCTTCTTGGGACCGGATAACTAGGGAGGGGTCGACAAAGGGGGTCGCACACTTAGTAGAAAGGAGGGAATTCTAATCATAAATGTATGATACTTATATAGAAAGGTAATGAGAAGGTGGGTACTCTTTGCAAATATAAATCAAGGTCAAAAGAAACTATAGGTAGTTTGAGAGTCTCATGGTTAGCTATCTTATTATCAGTTAATGTTTTCACAAATTCTATAATCAGAGTTTACATTCTTCCACATCCTCAGAGATGGTCTTCTCTGCCTTTCTCCCAGTCCTGCACATTCTAGTTATTGTAAGATTTAAGCATTGTTCTATGACCGCCACAAACCAAGTAAACAAAGTCCTTAATTATCTTTAAGCAAGGGTGCTGACTACAATGGTCAAGAACTCCAGCCCTGGTGTCAAACAGCCATGGGTTTAAATTGTTCACCATTTACTTGGGCACAGTATTTATTCTTGTTAAACTTAACTGTCTTGATCTATAACATAGTGTTAAGGATATACCTGCCTCATAGGATTAAATGAGAGATCACACATTTAAAGTGCCAAGTTTAAGGCACTATGCCTGGCACATAGTAAATCCTCATTAATTATATTATCATGGTTTATATAAGTCCCTGATTGAGTACCTTTCCTTTTGTTTTAATGGTCAGATTTAAAAAATGGAGTAGTTAATTACCATAGTTTGTACCCTAATCACAAAAGATGCAGGAGAAAGGTAATTAGCAAAGGGATGCACTCTCTTTTATAACTGATTTCAATCTCCTCTCCTAACCGTCCTCTCAGTCTGCACTTTTGCAGTTACAGCTATTATCAATGTTGTATTCCACTGGCCTGATTCACCAGCCTGTTGGCTTTTCCTGCAGCTGTCTGGCAGCTTGGCTTTTTTTCCCCTATCTCTACTACTTTAAGGATATTTCTTACTTAGCAGGATCACTTCTTTTTATTATCTTTCCAAATATTCCAAACATAACCAAGATATACTGAAATGACTGCACCCAATCATTTTACTTTCTACTAATCCCCTCCAACTCTATCCTGCTTCATTGTCTCATTCCTTTGTTTATTCTCCTGCCATAATTGGCCAGGTCAGGCAGCCAGTTGAAGTAAACATTTTGCCATTAACCTATCGACATCAGAACTTTCTATGTGAAAAACCTAGCTTGAGTGCTCCCTCCCCTCCTCTTTCTCCTCTGCATCCTTCTCCCTGCTTTAACCTTTATCTAGCAGTTGCAGCTTAAAGGAAACATAGTTATAATTCCACTTCGGGATCCATTCAACGAAGAAACCTCCATTTTATCCTCATTAAGGATGTACTACATGCTGAAAACATTACAGCCTGAACTAGAAATACTGACCCTTTCTTTAGGGCTGATTACAGCAACTTGGTTGTGGTAGCTGACATGCCTCTGTATGTTTATAACAAAGAAGATGGAATTAACTAAATCTAGTCTCTGTTATGATTTACTCCACCTATGCTGAGGCTTGTTAATAATTTGTAGACTTTTAGAATCATAACCAGCTCTATCTTGCTCTGCTAGAAATTATTCTACCAGAAATTCCACCCTCCACTCCAAATAAATAAATAAACAACAGGGGGAAATTTCTTGCCCAGACTGTGATCCTCTTCTCCATGAACCTATTCTGATACTTCCTTACATCTGAGATGCTGAGTATACCAGCCCCAATGGTCAGCCCATAAATGGTAATCGAACTCTGACTCATGATCCCTATAATAATAAGCCTAGAAAGCCAACCCATAACTCCTAAAGAAATTGGCTCAGAAAGGCCAGGACTTGACCTACTCAATGACTGTCAGCTTCCCTACTCTTTGTCCCCACTCTGCTTTCAACTTGGGACCAATCCATAAAAGCCAAAAATGATCCCCCAAACCTATCACATAAGATGCCCCACCTCTGCTTAGCCTACCTTCAGCTTTCCCATGCCAGTAATGTCCAATCAGAGCACACCTGGAACTATTTAACATGTATGTATTTGTTGAACAAAGCTTCCCCATCCCCCTGCCTGTCTTGGAAGCAGGCAAGAAATGGTGGCTGATTCCCTTGCTGTAGCAAACGCTGAGTGAACACCTCCACGTATTCTCGTTTGAGTAGTCTTTGTTACTCCTCCAGTATTCCTAGACGTTCCACTGAGATATGGTCTGCACTGCCCATTGTTTCTGTTCCTAGGTTTCGATCAGGTGCAGTACCAATGGATATTTCTTATGCCTTGCTGCTTGTAGCTTACTGAGTCCACGCAGATGTGGAAAGTCGGCATGATGTCTGAACTCTGCTCTTTTTTCACTGAGTCCCTCAGTTTTTTATTCTGTTTGGTACCCAAGTTTTGTTATTGGTTCCCGTTTGTTTGACATTCTTGGAAGGTCTTTCCTATGCACGCTCTTTGCTTTCTTTTGTTCTTCTGTCTGTGTTGGACTGTCTGAAAGTGTTTATCATTAGAAGGAGAATCCCAGGGTAGAGCAAAGGCATGAGTCCTATAAGCCTGTAGTCTGAGCTGGCCTCACAGACTTTCAGTTCTCACCAGATCAGTTTTCATTTGTACAAACTTTGTGGTGAGTCACCAATAAAACTGGATGAGGTCTTTTTTCTATTCTATTTTGGTTTTTGGGGTCCTGAAGCTTTGCTTTCATCCAGAGAGAATGTTGTCTCTGTTTTTCAGCCTACCAGGAGATATATATTGTAAAGTCCGCATTTATAGGCAGCTGACTTCTTGAGGACCTGAGACATGAAGTACACAAGCATTACTTTTGACTAATTTTTGGCAGGTCTTATGAGGTCAAGACTAGGTCTTCTCCAAGAAAAGCTTCTGCTTCTTTTATGTACTGTCATTGCAGCCCTAACTCTTGAGCATAGTTCTCTAAATGGCACAGGTTTACATATATGTGTGTGTGTGTGTGTGTGTGTGTGTGTGTGTGTGTGTGTGTGTGTACTGAAACTTCAAAGGCTACTTTCACTTGGAAAAAAAATTGTTCATTTGAGAGGTGCTTTAGGAAAAAAGGGAATAAGATTTCTCAGACCCAAGGAGCAGCATTTTTCTATTGTTGTGCAGAGGCCTCCAAAAGAAATTCTGATTTAAAAACTTGCTTCACTAAAAGAAGCTTTGGTCTAGGCTAACCCTCAGTTTGACAAACTTAAAAAACAAGCAAGATGCATTTCCCTAGTAAATCCCTCCCTTCCTAGTCTTTCAGCTGCCTCCTTATATCCAGGTTTCCCTTTTCCCTCCTCCCTCTTCCCCCTTCATTATTCTCTCTCCTGCCACTCTGCCATCATCTTCTCCCTTCACTTTTCCTTGTCTGGACTTTCTACCTTTTCCAAATGACTCTCCTAAAACCCTAAAATGCCAGTTGCCTCTGAAGACCCATTGTTCCTAGTCCCAAATGGTCCCAGGTATGAAAGCAATTCTAGAATTTAGTCTTCAGATCTGAGCTGAATTAAAAGCTATCATTAAGGATTCTCCCAAGTCCACACAAGACTAGCACATACTCATGGAATAATTTAGAATATTTTGAGGGCATACAACATAGATACTTGACATGTGACAACTTAAAAGTATGTTAGTTGGAACCTCAGACACTAAATCCTAAATGGCAAAAACTGACTGGACTGACTCAAAAAGAGACCTAGATGATCCCTCTTCTTTTTTAACCTTAGGGTAGAAAAAAAAAATCCTAGTCCTGGAATATCTACAATAAAAATTGAAGCCGGGCGCAGTGGCTCATACCTGTAATCCTAGCACTTTGGGAGGCAGGGGCGGGCAGATCACAAGGTGGGGAGTTTGAGACCAGCCTGGCCAACATGGGGAAACCTCATCTCTACTAAAAATACAAAAATTAGCAGGGCGTGTTGGTGGGCACCTTTAATCCCAGCTGCTTGGGAGGCTGAGGCAGGAGAATTGCTTGAACCCCAGAGGCAGAGGTTGCAGTGAGCCGATATTGCACTACTGCATTCCAGCCTGGGCAACAGAGCAAGACTCAGTCTCAAAAAAATAAAAAAAAATTTATTGTTCTATAATTCAATCATGCAAACAGAAAAGATAAAACTATAGAATATTTGTCAATGGACTACACCTGAAATTGGAGACTTATTTAGAAACAGAAATTAGCATAAGTAACCCCTTTTACCTGAATTAAGTGTCCTACATAACATTTTTAAAGTACTCCAGAACACAAACAAGACCCAAAATAAACTTAGAGTTCTGCAGATGAAATAGCTAGGTAGCTCACTTTCTGGCCCATCATTTGCTGAAAAGGATACTTGCAAGTATTAAAAACAGAAGAAACATTGGAAAAAAGATTGTCCCATCATACAAAATAAACACCAAGTCAAAGAAAAATCTCTCAATTCAGATGTGTGAAGGTAATCTGAAGGAAGAAAAAGAACCCCAATATCCTACCTTACCATAAACACTCAAGATAAATTGATTGTCAACCTGCTAGCAGGTACGAAAGCTACTCTTTCTTCATTAACCCCCGTCACCTTTGTTCAGCCTCTTCCTTAAAGCAAACATATAACATAGGTGGCAGTTTTTTTCAAATAATGCACAGACTGTTCCTATCTCTCAATCTTTAACTGTAATCCTTGGGCTCTTGAGTGAAAAACCATTTCCTTCTCTGTGATACCATCCCTGCAAATTTAATAGAAAGTGACTTACTTTGCAAATGGAACTAGCTGAAATGCAAATCAGAGGAACGATTTCTTGAGGTTCCAGAGGTCTCTTCTATTCGTTATCAAGTTGTGTGTTCTCTGGTATATCTCTGCCTCCTCCATTACATTGGATGCCTACCCCAGATAAAGCTCTTGATACACAGATTAGTTTCCTACTGAAACTGTAACAAATTACCACAAACATAGTGGCTTAAAACAACACACATTTGTTATTCTACAGTTCTGTAAAAGTGCAAAAATGGATCTTACTGGGCTAAAATCAAGGGTCACCAGATTTGCATTACTCCTAGAGGCTCAAAGGGAGAATCTGTTGCCTTACATATTTTAGCTTTTAAAGGCCACCTAAACTCCTTGGCTCATGACCTCTTCCTTCACATTCAAAATGAGCAGTGGGGCATCTTGAAATCTCTAATACCAACCTTCTTCTTCAACTTGTAAGTACCACTGTGATTACATTGGGCCCACCTGGATACTGTAAAAGTCAATTAATTAGCAATCTTAATTGCAACTACAAACTGAACCTCCCTTGACATAGGATGACATAGTTTCTGGAGAGTAAGACGTTAACATCTTTAAGGGGCTATTATTCTGCTTACCACAACATTTTACCTAACATTCCATGGACTAAAATTTCTGCTGACATAGGAAAAATAACTAGAGGGAAATCTATTAAACGTCATACTGTTTCTATCAGACAGTTATCCAAACTCCCCCAATATCCAAAAGCAAAGATTTAAACCTACAGATGAAAAGCCTAATATCAAAGGCCTTCACATAATCTACACTAGCCTTTGTAACACTCCCATCCTGCCAGTAAAGAAACCAAACAATCGAGAATATTGATTTGTTCAATACCTCAAGGCCATCCACAAAATTATTATTCTTAATTTCCCCATAGAACCTAACCCAACTACCATCCTCTCATCAATTCCAAATGCAGCCACTTGCTGCACTGGAACAGATCTCTGCTTTGCCCTTTTCAGAGTGTCTGTAGTAAAGTCAGTGCCTTTATATCTTCACCTGGGGACTGCAAAAATACACTCAGACAGTCATGCCTTAGGGGTTCATTAAAGCCCCTCCTATTTTCCCAGATGTTCACATAAGACTTAAAAGACATAGGTTTCTCTTCTAATTCAGTTTTGATACAATATGTAGATGATCTCCTACTTTGTTCAGAGGACAACAAAGCCTGTAAGAGGAATTCCATTTATTTATTTTCAGCCTTAACAGAAAAAGACATAACACTGCAAAAAATAAATTATAATTATGCCAGAATAGAGTCCATTATTTAGGGTATGAGCTATATATAAAGGAGAAAGCACACTCTCATCATAAAGACAATTCAACTTGCCCTGGCCCTCTAGTAAATGACAACTTAAGGGAAGTTCTAAGTTTAACTGATACTGAACATAATAAGTGCCAAACTTTTCTGGGATTGCAACATCTCTTTATGAATTGACTAGGGCTTCAATAAAAGATACTCTCCTCTGAGAGGAAAAACATGAACAGGCCTTCTGTAATCTAAAGAAGGCTCTTTAAGAGCCTCACCTTCTCTGGGAACCCTTAACTACAAAAGGTCCTTTTATCTATTTGTTCATGAGTGATCTGGACAGGTTGAGGTTTAAACTCAACTTCAAGAGAAACATCAGAAACTCATTGCTTACTATAACCGCACCCATGACCTGGTTGCACAGACTTAGCCTCCTTGTATCAGGATAATAGCCACTGCTGCAATAATTTTTAATGCTTCTGCTGAATTATTTATTAGCTCCCCACTTGACCTCATGGTTCTTTACACAGTACAAATATTACTACTGATTAAGAGCAAACAACGCTTTCTAGCCAGTTAGCTAACCTCTTATGAGACTCTGTTACTCTCTCCCTCCTACATTACTAAAATTCACCACTACAATACTCCTAAGTCCTGCCACTCTCCTGCTCCTACCAAAAGAAGGGAAACTTTACAATTATCTTACCTAAGTTAGGGGACTTTATATACCTCACTCAGATTTATTACAGACTCTCATTGGAAACTATCACCTAATATTATTTGTTGATGGATACCTCAGAACAGAAACTGGAGGTTATCAAACAGGATATGTTATCACTCACTAATTTAAGCTCTCCTTTAGAGTACAGTTGGCCCTCCACATCTGTGGACTCCTGAACCAAGGATTCCACCAACCACGAACACAAAATATTCAGAAGAGTTTTCCCTAGGTTTTCTTCAAGTATTGTTATAATATCAGGTCTCACATTTAAGTCTTATGTAATACATCTCAAGTTGATATTTGTATATGGTGAGAGATAGGGGCCCAGTTTCATTGTTCTGCATATGGCTATCAAATTTTCCCAGCATTATTTATAGAAAAGTATGTCCATTCCCCAGTGTATGTTCTTGCAGACTTTGTCAAAGATCGATTGGCTGTGAGTATATGGCTTTATTTCGGGCCACTCTATTCTGTTTCATTGATCTAAATGTCTATTTTCTAATACGATGCTGTTTTGGTTACTATTGCCTTGTAACATAATTTGAAGTCAGGTAATGTGATACCTCCAGCTTTGTTCTTTTTGCTTGCTTTGGGTATTCAGGATTATTTTTGGTTCCATAGAGACTTTAGGATTTTTTTTTCTAATTTAAGGAAAAAAGACATTGGTATTTTGGTAGGAAGTGCATTGAATCCTGATACAGTTTTGAGCAGTATGGTCATTTTAATGATAGTAATTCTTCTGAATCATGAGAATAGGATGTTTCCATTTTTTTATGTCATCTACAATTTCTTCATTAGTGTTTTGTAGTTTTCCTTGCAGACATCTTTCACTTCCTTGGTAAAATATATTTCCTAGGTATTTTATGGGTTTTCTGTAGTTATTATAAATGAGATTACCTTCTTGAGTTGGTTCTCAGCCAGATGATTATTGGTGTATATAAAGGTTACTTATTTTTATATGTTCATTTCGTGTCCTGAAGCTACTGAATTCATTTATCAAATTTAGTTTTTTGGTAGAGTCTTCAGGGTTTTCTGGATATAAGATTCTACCATCAGTGAACAGGGATAATTTGTCATCTTTTTTTCCAGTTTGGATGTCTTTTATTTCTTTCTTCTTGCCAAATTGCTCTGCCTAGAACTTCCAGTACTATATTGAATAGGAGTGGTGAAAGTGGGCATATTTGTATTGTTCCAGTTCTTAGAAGAAATGATAGACAATGAAGACTTGGAAGGGTGGGGGGGGGAGAGGGGTGTAGAAGATGAAAAATTACTTAATGGGTACAATGTGCATTATTCTGGTGAAGGATATACTAAAAACCCTGACTTTGCCACTACCCGATATATCCGTGTAACAAAATTACACTTGTACTTCATAAATTTACACAAGCAGCTTTTAAAAAATTTTTAGAAAAAATAATACAAATAAAAATACAGTAGGTCGGGAGCGGTGGCTCACGCCTGTAATCCCAGTACTTTGGGAGGCCGAAGCGGGCGGATTATGAGGTCAAGAGATCGAGACCATCCTGGCCAACATGGTGAAACCCCGTCTCTACTAAAACTACAAAAAAATTAGCTGGGTGTGGTGGTGCGCGCCTGTAGTCCCAGCTACTCGGGAGGCTGAGGCAAGAGAATTGCTTGAACCCAGGAGGCGGAGGTTGCAGTGAGCCGAGGTCGCGCCACTGCACTCCAGCCTGGCGCCTGGTGACGGAGTGAGACTCTGTTTCAAAAAAACAAAAAAAAAATACAGTAAACAACTATTTGCATAGCATTTACTTGTATTAGGTATTTTAAGCAATCATGAGATGATTTAAAGTATAATCATGCATTAATTAATGAGGGGGATACTTTCTGAGAAATGCATCCTTAGGCAATTTTATCACTGTGTGAACATTACAGAGTGTACTTAACAAACCTAGGTGATAGAGCCTACTATGCACCTAGGCTATATGGTATACCCTAGAGATCCTAGGCTATAAACATATACAACATGTTACTATACTGAATAGTGCAGGTAATTGTAACACAATGGTAAATATTCGCATATCTAAACATAGGAAAGGTATGGTAAAGTATGATATTATCATCTTAGGGTTTCACTGTCACATATGAGGTCCGTCATTGACCAAAACATTGTTATGTGGCCTATGACTGCATACAGGGGGATGTGTGTAGATTATATGCAAATACTACAACATTTTATATCGGAAACTTGAGTGTACTTGAATATTGGTATCCGCAGGAGGAGTCCTGAAACTAATTCACTGCAGGTACTGAGGAAGGACACTATGCTCTTCCAACTGAGGTACTATCAGCTCAGATGGCAGAACATATTATGCTTACCAGAGCTTGTCACCTAGCCAAAGCCTAGAAAGTAAACATGCATATATACAGCAGGTATGCTTTTGCAGTAGTACATGACTTTGGGATGCTTTGCAACCAAAGAGGTTTCTCATCTCTGCTGGAACTTCTATCAAAAACAGACCAGAAACTTTTATCCAATCTACCACCCATGGGCATCTAGGCTGATTTCACGGCTTTGCTATTGTAAATAGTGCTGCAATGAACATTTACCTGCATGTGTCTTTATGCCTACCAGGGGGTGAAGGGTGGGAGGAGAGAATCCACAAAGATAACTAAAGGGTACTAAACTTAATATCTGGGTGATGAAATAATCTGTACAACAAACCCCTATGACCCAGGTTTACCTATATAACAAACCTACGCATGTACCCCTAAACTTAAAATAAAAGTCTAAAAAAAGAAACTTTTAGATGCTTCCTGGGGAGGTGGCTATTTTAAAGGTTAAAGCCCATGCAAAAACTGATAGTATAAAAGCTAAGGGAAATGCTATAGCAGATCATTCTGCCAATAAGCAGGCTTCCCCAAGGTTATGAGCCTAATTAAATTATCAAAGAATAAATCCCTTGAAATATTCAAAATGGCCATTATCAAAATATCAATGTTAAGCTACTAAAAAGTCCTGAAAAGGAAGAATGGAAAAACTCTGGTTGCACATTTCACTCAAATCATCTCTGGCACCCCCAGTAAGGACACTGGAGACATGAATAATTTCAAATGGGTATGAACAAAATTTCCCTATAAAAGTACTCATCATGGTACAGACAAGTTGTTTACTATCTTAAATCAACATTGGTGGGGAAGATGTATGGACAGTTGAGGCTATTTTTAGATTATGTGTCACCCGTCAACCCAACAGAATCCTGGAGAAACTATGAAAGTGGATGTGAAATCTCAAGGACCCTTAACGCCTTCAGATAGGTTTTATCCAATTTCCATTCTCCATGAAAACGTGAATATATTTTTGTTATTGTATGTGTATTTTCAAGATCAGTTGAAACATTTCCTTGACGAAAAGCTACAGCCTTCACAATCAGTACAAAGCTCCTTGATAATGCATTTCTAACTTGGGGCATACCAACTTTTATAACAAGTAACCAAGGCTCATGTTTTATGGGAGCCATTGTAAAATAAATCTGTAATGCATTGTCCTTTACTCAAAAATGACACTGCCCTTACCATCCACAATCTTCTAGAAAAGTTGCAAGAACCAATAGCATCCTTAAAATTAGCAAAGCTTTCTGAAGCACCCGAGCCTCCTTTGGGATACCAAAGTTATTTCCACCAGCACTTATGGCCATATGGTCCACCTGCTCAGAGACATACTGATTATCAACCTATGAACTGGTAACTGGGAGGCCCATTCATTTATGGACACCACCTACAGTATTAGACTACCCTGCTACACAAAAATATGGTAAAATATCACAAGAGACTCCTGCAGTATACTCGTCTCATCACCAATAAGTTAAGACTGACTTCTTAATTTGTTTACAACACCTTCCTTCACAGCCTCTTCATGATCTTCAACAGGAAATCCTGATTATTGGAACAGACATTAGAAAAAACTGTTCTTGAACATCCCCTATAAGGGACCTTATCAGATACTTTTAACAACAAATACAACATTGAAACTCCAGAGGATCAATCCTTGGATTCATGTCTCACAACTAAAGAAGCAACTCAGTATTCCATGCAACTGGAAGGCTACTCCAACAGAAAAACAGAATTCTAAGAGTTGTTATAGAAATAGTTGTCTTCAGAAGCAGATGGCTGACCCAAAACCCCCAGAAAAAGATGATCTCAGACAGTAGACAGCTTCCACTCAATACATCAAATCTAAAACCCCTGTTTGCTTTTTGCAGGTTTGTTTGTTTTTAATCTTCTTGCCTGTTACCACTCTTCTAATTTTCTATAGAGCCCTGATTGTCATCCACTAATAATGATTCTTTTTCTCTTTTTATCTTGTCTATTATAATTGAGTCAGAACATACTCATTCTAATACCATTTTTAGACATTTTTTTCCAAAAATTAGCCACTGCCCTCAATATCACAGACTGCTGCATGTGTCATCCATAACCAGAACCCCTGATAAAAAACCTCTGAGCAATTCTAGTCTCATCAAATGACACCCCAGCAAATTATAATCAGTGACGTTTCCACTTGTACCTACATGAACAAATGACTTTGAACAAACCAACCTACAACTTTGCTGTTGTCCCTCTATACCAGAAAAAGAACCAATTCTTACTGTCTGTTTATCAGACTCTACATAATTTTAAATTTGAATTCCATAATCTTCACTGGACAATGGGCCAATTACTTGATGCCTGGAAGAGAGTAATAAAGATTCAAATATGTAACTCAGCTAATGTGAGGCCTTGGTTCCCACCTCATATCATGAATAATTCTTTTTGTCCGTGGCCATCCAGTTCGTGGCCAAAACTCCTGGTCCCATTTGCCTCAGGCTAACACATCGTCTTTTCGTTACACAGAGACCCTGATTCTAAAATCATCAAGGCTGGATATTCTGACTCAAATACAAGTTCCAAAATGAGGCTACCTTTGAAGCATTCTATCAGGGAGAATTACTGACTCACTGTTTATATGAATAATCAGAGCAGTGTTCCCAACACCAGAAATCATGTACATAGAAAAGATTATATGAAATTTAACATTAACAGAAGTTATTAACAGTACCACCTCTGCCCTAGATGTAATACACATCAGTCTTAACTCATTGATAGCAGTAATAATCTCATTGCTCTAAATTTCTTGCTGGCTAGCCTTGGTGGCATCTGTGACAATGCTAATACTTCTTGCGGTACATAGATTTAAAAAACAGGCAAGGCAGAACAGGCTATGTGCTACCTTACACAAAAGCTACCTAAATCTCTAAGGTGATCCTCATGTCCTATAGAAATTTTTCTCACAGCCTGAATTGGGTAATTTGGGTTTCTGGATCCGAAACATATTACAAGGACTATAAACTATTCTTGTTTTTGTCACAGTGCTCATGATGCTGATCTGTTACATTCTATCTGGAGTCTTAGATACTTCTGTGCAGCCACTCTCTTATCAGATGATAGCCATGATTATACCATGACAAAAAAGGTCAAGATCTTGGGAAACTATATGTACAACTGAACAATCCCTAAATGGTGAAGGTCTCAAGCTTCCATGAGAATGATGCAAAGGTAAGATTAAGACTGAACACACAAATAGACAATGGCCAGATATATATACATATACAGTCACTATATATATATATATATACACACACACACACACACACACATATATATATACAGTCACAATATATGACAATAGCACTCTGATGCACAATCTTTGCAGCAACAAGCCTGGGAAACCAAACCACAATCTGCAAGCTTCAGCCAGCTTCCCCACATTTTGTCCCTATTCCCAACTCAGGGCCAAAAGAAAAACCCAAATATGCATCTCAACCCAAACTCGTAAGATGTCCCACTTCCAGGTAGCTTACCTCCCGCTTTTCCATGCCAAGAATGTCTAGTCAGAGCATATATAATATCTTTGCATTTTTATTTTTCAATATAAAGTTTTACCACTCCCCTGCCTATCTCTGAATCTCTGAAAAATGCAAATGGTAGTATCTGGAACTATAACCAGCTCTGAATAAATAGTTTGTTCTCATTTAGGTGGTTTTAATTTATTTTCACATACCCTTGTATAATGTCTACAATATCCACAGGCAACCCAAAATACTAAACTCTAGCAAGTGTACCAATGATTTGGAAAGAAAACATACCTTAAAATTACTAGTTCTGATATTCAGCAGATATCTAACCTTGGAAAAGATAGTTAACATCTCTAAGTCTTAGTTTTCTCTTCTGAAAAATAAGAGTAATATGATCATCTAAATGGATTTGGTGTAATGATTAAATGTGATGATGATGATGATGATGGTTTCTTGTAGTAGCTATGTTCTTCAGAGGGGATGGTAATTGTATCTTGTTGTTTGCTACCTAATGTGAGATAGTATATGATTTCGTGTGCGTATGTGCGTGCCTGTGTGTGTGTGTGTGTGTGTCTGTGTGTAGGTGTATAAGTTCAAGCATATACAGAGGTACACAAGTAATACGACAAATCTCAATGTATTCATGACCCAGTTTCATGAATCAACAACTCATGGGTGATCTTTTTTATCCATTGTCCCCCTACTCACTCTTCCATTGAATTTTATTTGAAGGAAATCCCAAACATCACTATTATTTCATTTGTAGTATTTCATTATATATCTTTAAGAAATAAAGACTCTGTTATAAGATATAACCACAATATTATTACAGTCCTTTAAAAATCCTTAACAATTTCCAATACCAAGTTCTCATGCTATGAATCTAATACTGTAAAAAGTTCAACATTGATTTATATACACTTCAATTGTTTCTGCACATTTATGGCTCCTTTTCTCATTTTTATTTTTTTTAAATAGTGTTCATAAAAATGCATGGTTACTAACTGGATTACTTCTATATTTTTGACAAGAGGGAGAATTTGGAATAAAACTACATTTTGTCTCCATTAATACCTATCTTCACTACTTTTGGTGAGTCTTCCTTATAATTTCTTGCTATTTTAATATCTAAACAACCTAGGGTAGGCTGTTTAATAATTACTATTCAGCTCCTTCTAGTACAGTAAAGGGAATTATAATAAAATGATACTATGGAGAATATACAGGGGGATTCACTTAATCAATGTCATAAATATCCTTTTAAATATTTTCAAAATATTTACCATGTCCCTTAGAAATAATTTACTTGAGGGGTGATGAGTTTTTGCTTGTCTGATTTATTTGTAAGGTTCAGTTTATTTACTGAGGATTATCGATGTACAGTTACCAGTAAATTTAGAAATTATCCTGTAGGTTGCATATTTACGAAAAGTCCTTCCCTATCATTTATCATCCTCTAAACACATCCTGACCACTTTTGCTATCATCAGTTTTGAGCAATTGATTTTCAGAAGCAGACATCTGAGGGGAGTGGTTGAAGGGGAGATCATTTCAGCATTGCTGTTTTTATGAGTCAATAACTCACCTCAATGAAAAAGATTTAATTTCACTGAGGTAAGTAAAGTGTCCTTTTAAAAGGATAAAAAGAAAGTATCATACATTCATTCTGTATAGTTATATCATTAGATTTTCTATTTTAAAAAATTCCCTCTGGACACATTTTATTTCCCCAAACTATACTAAATAACACAGCAAACAAAAATTTTTGCAAACCTTATCAAATTAAAAAAACAACACCTAGAGTCAAAGTACATTCAACTAGTGAATTATTGCATATAAGTCTCAAGCTTCTTTGACTCTTTTTGGTGAACAGTCAGAACAGTGAAATTAAACAAAAAATCCTTAGAAGATTTTTTTTCCAACTGGATAAAAAGGAAGATGGTAAAGGGAAAGCAATCTTCTAAAAAACACTGTGACTTTTTAACATCTTAATAGAAAATATATTAGTGAAATGTAATATTAACAGAAATGTCTCATTTGCACCAAACAATAAAATTGGCTTCTAGATGAGATATTTTTGTTTCATAAATCTTAGGAAATATAACTTGAGATTATTAGTAAAAGCATACCCTAAAACCCATTAAATCTAAATTTCATTTTCTGTGGTATTGGCTAAGGGTTTGGTTATTATCTTTAAGTGAATAAAATCAACTGTTCTGTTAAATATTTTCCAGAAAGAAAAACCAGAAGATGTAATTGCAGGAGACAAGGATAACCTCTTCTTGCTTACTGTCATTAAGTTTTAGACCGAAAATGCAATAAAAATCAAATGTCAAATCTTTCAACTATAATAATTTTATTCTTCCTGGTTTATTCAGTCTGACTTTGATAAGTTCTGTAAAAGGGAAAATGCTCTGAGTCATACATTTAAAAATTTTAAAGTTGTAACCACATCACTCTTATCAGAATTAATCTTGGCACTGTGATAAACCAAGGTAAGTAATTTTTCTCTAGCATTAAGATTCTCTTCTAAGCTAAATTCCAACTATGTTCAAACCTAAGGAAATAACATCTAATTATTTAAAACTTTGATGAGGAAACAGTAGTAACAAAGTGAATGGCACATTGCCTAATACTCAGCGGTCTCATTTCAGCAAACCGATTCATCCTTGGCAGAACCTGAGGCATACTTCAGTCTACAGGTACACCTTGGAATATCACTCAGTTAGAGATTCCTTCCAAATCCAATTATTACCAATCTCTGTGGCATCCACCTTCTGAGAGTCTCTTAATCCACCCCACTGCTAATGCCCCAGTTCAGGTCCCCTTCAGCTCTCACCTGAACTGCAACTAGGGTTGCCATCTGAGGGATCTCATGTTTCTGTGTCTACCCAGCCAGCAACTGATCCTTAACTGAACAGGAGATCTATCTTCCCAGATAACAAATCTTTGGATGGCTAACAAGTCAGAGATTCACACAGGAAATATTTCACAATTTAGTTTCACCATAGTTTATCATATTATCTTTCCCTCTCCTCCTTCCTATTCAGAAGACAGACAGACACACACAGACACACACACACACACACACACACACACACACACATGTATACTCCACATCAACCCTAATCTCACAACTTCCCAGATATAGAGCCACTTTAATAACCTTTGAAACCACATTGGACTCATTTTCATATTCCTACAAATACACTCAGATAGCATTATAAATATTTGTTGTGGCCACTGCCTCTCTGCTAAACTATGAATTCTATGGGGGAAGTAATCGTGTCTTAGTCTTGATCATATTAAACTCTTTGACAAATATTCATCAAAGCAAAACTAATTCTAACAGACAAATCAATGTAATATAATATTCAATAAATAAACTATGAATATTTAAGTATTCATTAACTATTAAGATGTCACTTTGACTTCATTTAATTTTATTGCGATTTATGTTAAAATTTTTTAAAATATGAGTTAGATCTTATTCAATACAACAAAATAATTCTAGATATATTAACAATGTAAATAGATTTTTTTAAAAACTATAGAAATACTAGTAGGAAATAAAAAGTAACATTTATATCATGTTGGGGAATGGAAAAGACCTTTCTAAGCATCAGTCCAAAGGCAAACATCAATTTAAAAAAAAAAAAAAGCAATGTCAGCTTTTGCAGTTAAAAAAAAATTCTATAGCAGAGCTATAGCAACATAACCTTCAGCAATGATGGAAAAATTTTATATGTACACTGTCTAATACAGTAGCTTCTACCTACATGTAACTACTGGGCACTTAATATTTAGCTAGTAAGACTTCGGGACTAAATTTTTAACTTTATTTCATTTTTGCAATTTTATTTCATTTAAACACAATTCAAATTACTTTTAAATTTCACAGCCACTTGTTAATGGCTATTTTTTTGGACAGTGTGAGTCTATCCGTTTAAATAACATCTTCTAGAAAGAAAGTAAAAATGCAAATCACAACACTGAAAATAAAATATTTGAAATATACCTATTGAATAAATATATCCTTAAAATATAAACTGTTCTTACAAATTCATCAAAAAATTATCTTTTGGAAAAATAGTTACAGATGATACACAAAATGAGAAATACAAGTGGCCAATAAACATATGAAAAACATTTACCACTCCCTACTAATCAAAGAAACCCAAATTGAAACAATGTACTGACTGTTCTCACTTCTTCAGCACCACCCTATCTTCACTTCATTTCCACTGGTTAAATTTCTGTCTATCCATTCCACCTGTTTTCTTAACAACATCTTTCTTTTTCTTAATCATTTATTTTTCTGGCACCCACCACAAAAACCGAACCTTGGATCAATTCAACAGTCCATGCCATGGACTAGGGATCACACAACAGAAATCCATGTGAGACAGTGGAACCATGGATAGGTGTGGTCTCGCCACCTGTTTCTCAGCACAGCCTGGCCATCCTCTACATGTTCTTTACCAGCCCACTCTCTCTCTCTCTTCTCTCTCCCCTCTCCTCTCTCTCCTCACTCTCTCTCTCTCTCCACTCTCTCTCTCTTTCTGCTCTCTCAAATTTCCAACCCTGCATCTTCCTCCTATCAGCTGGAGGCCTCAGCTACTGCTTCACAAAGAAACTGAAGACCATCCAAGGACATGGTGGTTCCCGCCTGTAATCACAGCACTTTGGGATGCCAAAGGGCAGATTGCTTCAGGCTAGGAGTTCAAGACCAGCTTGGGCAACATGGTGAAACACCATCTCTATGAAAAATACAAAAATTAATGGGGCATGATGGCACACCCTGTAGTCCCAGCTACTTGAGAGGCCAAGGTACAAGAACTGCTTGAACCTGAGTGGCGGAAATTGCAGTGAGCTGAGATTGTGCCACTGCACTTTAGCCTGGGCGACAGAGCAACACTCTGTCTCAAAAAAAAAAAAAAAAATTCAAGAAGAACTTTATCAATCTTCAACCAGTAGAAACTACACAGTTATTACTTTTCTACTGATCCCTTAAACTTTCCCCACTATCACAGATGCAGTGTCAAGTCTATGCATTTCACTATTTGCTGGATTTCACCCTTTGTTTCCTATCTCCTCTTTTCCTTGTATTTTCTATTTCTCTTCATCTAACACATTCATCAGTCCATTGAAACTGCTCTGGTTAAGGACACCAAGAACCCTCTTGTTATTTAAAGTTTGTTTAAAAGAACTTCTCAACCCTCTACTCCTAGACCACATGGTAGCTTTGACACTGCTGAGTACTATCTTTACACATGCACTTAGCTGCCACAACACATTTGCATGACTTACCACTGACTCTTCATTTTCTGAGTGCTTGGCTACATTCAGGCCCTTCCTTCCTTCTTTTCCTTCCTTTCCTCTTTCTTTCCTTTCTCTCTCTCTCTCTCTCTTTCTCTCTTTCTTCCTTTTCTTTCTTTCTTTCCCTCTTTCCCTCTCTCCCTTTCTTTAGAGATGGTATCTCGCTATGTTGCCCAGGCTGGAGTGCAGTGGCTATTCACAGGCATGATCATAGCACACTACAGCCTCAGACTCCTGCGGCTCAAGTGATCCTCTGCTTCAGTCTCAAAGTATCTGGAACTATAGGTTCCTGTCTCTTACTGCTTTCTTCAGTCCCCTTTACTGGCTCCTTTTATGATAAACTACCTCCAAACATTGATAGGACTTATTTCTAACTACGCTGTCTTCCTGGATTAATGCATCTACACTTCTGGTTGTACTTGCTATCCAGAGGCAGACAATTCCCACATCAATGCTTCAACACATTTCTCTCTCCTATTCTTCATCCTGTATACACAACTGTATTCCAAAAATCTCTAAGGGATATCCTACAGGAATTACAAATAGAACAGATCCCCCAACCAACTCTACCGTGATCCTAAAGTTGAGCTTTCTGAAATATGGTTTATTTGATGCCACCAAACCTACAAAGCCACTATAGATAAAAACACAACAAAATAGACAGCAGGTAAAGAATGTCATATGGTCTTTGAAATTGAATTTTATTAATGCAGTCCAAGACTGCAGTTAGGTTTTGTGGTAGTCACATCACATAATTAACATGTAAGCTGACCACAAAAGAAAAGCTTCTATTTTTAAAATAAATGTATACCCATAGCTGTTTTCCCAATCCCATAACTGTATGGGTAAAATTTAGGACATGCTACATCATTGTGTTTAACTTGGTCCTCACCCAAGTCTGACAGAATTTGGGATCCAAATGCAGTAATCCAACTAGCTGTTAAATCAAGATACACTGAGCAAACACTACTGGAGATATACAAGTGAGGCAGAGTATTAGTTGTCCCCTCAATCCATTCTTTATCTATAGTATTTCAGTTTAATCTAGGCTCCTGGCCCTTAGCTAGATGTGATACTGTCCAAGAGAAATATAAAATGGGCCACATAGGTAATTTTAAAATTTATGATTGCTGCTACGTAAAGTAAAAAGAGGTGAAATTAACTTCAGTTATGTATGTGGTTTACCCAACACATCCAGAATATTATCATTTCAAAGTGTAATCAATATTAGAAATATTAATTAGATGTTATGCATTCTTTTTCTCATTCTGAGTCTCTGAAATCAATGTATATGTTCTACTCAGAACATATCTTAATCCAGAGCAGCCACATTTCAAGGGCTCAATAGCCTGATTTGGATAGTTTAGAGGTAGAAAGATAGGTTAGAGGTAAAGAGACTGCATTTCCCAGCAAGGTGCAGTCATGCTCTTGCCAATGTAAGATGAACAGAAGTTACACTTGCAACTGACACTTCATTACACCTCATTTGCTTAAAAGGAAACTACTTGTATTTTGGATTCTCTGGTACAGCAGCTTAAACCTTAACTCAGTGTACACAAGAGTTGAACAAGCAACCACATTCCAGGTCCTAACTTTGCTTTCTCTCCCATTTGCAAAATTGGTGGCTGGTGGATTTCCAGGATTTCTATCCATAA
Source organism: Cacajao melanocephalus (assembly GCA_963573385.1). NCBI lineage: Eukaryota > Metazoa > Chordata > Mammalia > Primates > Pitheciidae > Cacajao > Cacajao melanocephalus. The sequence goes on along the minus strand of CAUYLG010033243.1, from coordinate 75,482 downwards.
GATAATTATAACCATAAGGTAATTATACTGTGTGTGTGTGTGTGTGTGTGTGTGTGTGTGTGTTGCAGAGGTTGGGGGACAAAGAAGAGGATCTCTCTTAAATCCATATTTGCCTAAAAATAACATGTTTGTTTAGATTGCATGTTACCAGTCAATAAATATAGGATATCTAAAAATTATTTTATTCATTTTTACACAAAACTGAAAAAACCGTTATTCATTTTAAAATATGTTCATCACTGTTATTATTTCTTAGGTTGGGATAAGCATTGTTTATCCCTCAATTAGTCATTTCATGTTCTCCAGTGGCAGACATGCTGGGTGAATTTATAGCAATGGAATGTTGCCAATTTTGTTTCAATTACTGCCTTAGTGTTGTGTCACAAAGAAGTATATATTTTTATGTATGTATCAAGGTGCACATGAGAAAGGAAAGAGTCAAAGCCAATGGCAAATAAGAAACCAATAAATAAAATGTACTGTGCTTTAAAAGTTTGTTGATCCACTTCACAGGAAGTCATTACTGTGAAATAATGGCAGCTTTCTCCCCACTGCCCATTCTCGTTGACTGAGGAAAGACAGCCTTTTGAGTGGAGAAGAGGCTATGCCACCTGCAGAACCGTGCTCATAATGTTGGCATATTTACGTGTCCCACCGATTGTGGCTAAGCCCCTGGCAGGATCCAAGGTGTGGCTCACTTTTTTTTCTATTTGTCAGGTCACAGTCATGACCACTAATGGCACCTGTCCCAAAAGTATATGATTCTTCAGGAAATATAGCTTGAGATACCAATGGAAGTATACTTTTAAGCAAAAATAGGAATATAAGATTTTTAAAATTATTTTCTTAACCTTCTTGCTTAGTGACTAATAAATTTTTTGCTATCCTTTGGCCTTCAGGAACTCTTAGCAGTTCCATCCTATTGGTTCTTTCCTCCCTAACCCATATGTGGTAAAATTAAAGAAGGCAGCAAAGGAGGCCAAATGATCGTTAGTCATGAAAACCTCCATATTCCAAAACTCTCTCAAAGAGTCTCTCTTCCTCAGGAGAGTAGTTTCAAAACCAGAAATTTGAAAAGGCCCCTTGGGATAATCTTTGGTGTCTGTTGCTGCATCAGAGTTTACAAAGTGAGTATCCAAACATGTACTTCTTTAAAATGCACAAAAACTCAATGAGTGTTATTTTCCTTATTGCTATTGTTATTCCTAACTAACAATGAGAAAATCTAAGGTGTAGAGACATTAAATGACTTGTCCAGGCTCAAAAGCTAGTAAGTGGCAGATTACCAACATTTCTCAATTCAAGTCCAGAGTTCCCACCACAAATAGCCTCAGACTATTGCAAAAGGCTATGCTTTGGGAATTGTACTTAATATTGTTAAAGGACTGGGTAAAGTAAGATAACCATACCAAGAAAAAAAGTTGTAACTTTGACAACTTTAATATGAGAAACCTAAACACTGGTTTAAAAAAAGCTTTGAAATTGTTACAAATAACATGTCTATAGGTAAATTAATTTCTTGAATGTTACACATTTGAACTGTTAAACTTGTTTTCTGTTTCATTTTAAGAGTTTATATCTCTGAAAGTTTGGTAGAATATATCCTCTATTTTCATTTTCAAGTGTGAAAGCCATCTCAATGGGTAAGTGCAGACTTACATAACTGCAACAATGCATCTTCAAGCATTTATTGTATACCTACTCTGTGTCAAAAGCCCAGTGGGCCTCAAGCAGAGTCATGACTAGAACTCAGATCATTGTCCAAGAGTTAGTATGCAACACAATGCCATTTTTCAAAAAAAAAAAAGAAAAAAAGAAAAGAAAGAAGTGCCACCGTGGACTAGATCCCTTATCTACTCAGGTCTGTGGTCTAGAATGACAATGGTACACACTGAAAACAAGGACTGTTTTATGATATCAATTTCATAAATCTAGGAATGCACATCAAACATCATCTTACTCATCTTAACAACTCACTGTAAATGCCTTTTATTTGAATTCATTTAAGCCACAGTTAAACCTATTTATATATTCTATATCTAAACTCACTCTCTATTCAGAAAAGCAAAAAAAAAAAAACCAATATACATATAATAAAACATTATAAAGTTGAATTAAAATAGCAACTGATTTGTTTCTATACTATAATTAAATAATTTATTTGCCTATTTTTAAAAAATTGTTTAACCTAGACTTACACATTATGTTATCAAACATAGTCATAGTACTAAGAAGATATTCAATATAAAACTACTGTTACAAAAAGGGATGAGAGAGTAGCTGCAAGCTTTCAATTTGCCAAACCACATGACTATCCTTCTCAACAAAATGTAGAAACCTGCCCTTTGGTACTTTCATTTTATATAAAACATTTTTCTATTAGTTTATTTTTCTAACGCATTTTGCAGTTATTCCCTGGCTAATAGTAATAACCAAGAATTAAAAGCTACAGCATATGTTGAATAGCTGTATCATACCATAAATCACATTTACTGCCATTTGTTAACATGCTGTTTTAATTTCAGAAAATTCAATGACAGTTCATAAATTTTGCAGAATCTCAAAAATAACAACATAATTTTATGTTGAAGACTAAAGGGATGTTTTCAATTTTGATGTGTACTGGGAGGTCACATGATATTCTCAAATTTAATGGTAAAGCAAATTTAGTTAACTCTGCAGAAACATAAGGAGTCTTGCACAATCAGTCTCTTGGCTAGCCAAGGGCAAATTAGGAATGAGGACACTTATGAGTTTAAATCCAACATCTAAGGGTGCTTTGAAAACTTTTCTGTACCAAATGCAGCTAGTGGAAAGAGACACTCAACAGGTGAGAAAGAAGTGGTACAAAGATACCTGATAAAAGGCAACAGTCACCACAGTAGAAAAATTTAGACAACTGTATGCAAGAACTAATTATCTGAGTAATCATTCTTTGTACCCCATGTCTTTATTCTCATCCTCAAGAATAAAGTTAACTCCAGCTATGTCCAGATACAGACATTTTTGCCTAGGACACTAGTTATCTTAGTCTGTTCAGTCTGCTATAACAAACTGCCATAGATCAGATGGCTTAAACAACAGACATATATTTCTCACAGTTCTGGAGGTTGGGAAATCCAAGGCCAAGGTGCCAGTATGGTCAGGTTCTAACCTGATCTGCTCTTTCTAGCTTGCAGATGGCTGCCTTCTTGCTTTATCACATGAATGAGACAGGAAGACCCTGTGTCTCTTTTAAAGACACTAGTCCCACCATGGAGCTCCACCTTTATGACTTCAGCGAAACCTAAACCTCCCAAAGACCCTGCCACCTAATCCTATCACATTGAGGATGATAGCTTCAACATATAAATTTGGGATTGAGGAGGACATAAACATTCAGTACATAACAATGGTCATCAAGCTTTAGGGTGTGTAAGACCCATTTGGGGAGATTTAGGAAAAATGCAGATTACTAATCCTTCAACATTTGTGATCCCATTTGGGATGAATCAGAAAACACTTTCAAAAGAAGTCCAGGAAATTCTGATGTAAGGATCCACTGACCACATTGTGAGAAATTCTGTCCTGGGTTAGCTTCAAGCAGAAGGGATTGCTTGCAAGTGCCTGTGCTGTGCCTCAATGACTGAGAGAGGTGTATTCAGAGATCAGACTGTCCTGTGGATGGTAAAGCCAGAACCAGGAGGTACCAACAGAAGTGTTCCCACATAAATGTCAACCAAATGGTGCTAGGTAATATAGATGCACTCACTGTCCAATTCCCATCCTCTCCCCCATTACCATGGCCTTTGGAAAACTATCTTTGATAGGGAGGAAACAAAAAAGAAAACACCTGGCTAGAATATGCATATCCAATCTCAAAATGAGATTTTAAGATAGATTTTAAGGAGAAACAATACATGGGAATTCAATTGTGCATATTCCAGTGGAGTCAGTCTGACCAATGAGGCTCACCCTGAGAAAGAAGGCATCTCCCTTACAATATGATACCAAGGAAAAGTCTATTGAAAGAAGCAATAATAATAGTAATAATCGCAATAAGGGTTATACTGAAGTCCAAGTAATATTTTTCAGTTTATCAGTTCATTTTGTCTTCTGTGCTAAACAGGAAAGAAAACGTATGGTTGTAAATGGTTCCACCTAACAAAACAATACTAACATTCAGAAAAACGTCACAAGGAAAACTGCTTTTTTTCAATTGTTTTAAAGATGATGCAGTGTAGTCAGACTAAAATCCCTGAATGGGCAAGGCTTTAATAGATTTAACTTCTGGGGCTTATTTTTTAAAATACTGAAATCACAAACTTCAACAGTTTCAAAGTATTTTGCAACACACTTATAATGACAATTTTTAAACCCATTCTTTTTTATAAGTTTAAAAGGGAAGCACCAAAAGAAACAGAATTATAGGCTGGGTGGGAGCTCACCCTGTAATCCCAGCATATTGGGAGGCCAAGCTGGGAGGACTGCTTGAGCTTAGAAGTTTGAGATCCTGTCTCTACAAAATAACTAAAAAATTATCCAGGTGTGGTAGTGTGTGCCTATAGTCCCAGTTACTTGGGAGGCTGAGGTGGGAGGATTGCTTGAGCCCAGGAGGTTGAAACTGCAGTGAGCCATGATTGCACTACTTCACTCCAGCCTGGGTGACAGAGCAAAACTCTATTTAAAAAAAAAAGAGAGACAGAGAGAGAGAGAGAAAATCAAAAAGAAGAAAAATGAAACAGAATTATAACACTGAGAAAATTAAAATTACTTTTACCATATAGCATATTTCCCTACAAAAGTTCAAGTTGTCCTTTAAATACAAACACATGAAACCACTGCTGTTTCAAGTAAAAGAAAAATGAATGCCTTCATAGCACTGTTTATTATTAAGTTATTTGCATACTGGATTTATGCAAGCTATGTTTTAGTAAAAGAATAAGCAAGTAGAAAATAAGGCATAATTTCTACAGGCCACTCTTCTTTAAGGATAAGGATCTTCTTGATACCAACTAAAATTGCCCGTATCAATGATTCTGGTGACATGTGCCTCAGTAAACATGGGACTCAGGAAATATAATAAAAATCTGTCAGCCAACAAGTACCTAGAATCTTGTCATCACTGGTACATTGTAGAGCAGTCTGATAAGCATAAAAAGTTTGTAATGATAAATGATTAACTATTGTGGAAATTTAATTGAATACTTGTATCTTTAAAATCTATTTAATTTCTTTAAAACCATGGTGTTTTTCAAAGGTTAAGGTTTATTATGGATTTTGGTTTCAGGTGATTTGTAACAACTAGCCTCAGAATGCCACTTAGCACACAAATTGATTCCCACAGGAAAACAAAAATTACGTGGATAATCCCATCTCTATGTCCTTACTGTCCCTCAAAAACTTTAGAAAATTAATTCAAAGGACAAAAGTGTAGGTTGTTTTAAAGCAAACAACTTCAAAGTGAATACATTTCTCTCCTTTAAAATACACACACAAACTCTAAAAGGGTCAGGCCATCTTCAAGGGCAGAATACTTGTTCAACGTCTAGAGATAGGCTGCTAAGGCTGATGAATGAAAGTAAGAGAAAAAGCTGACAATCATTCAAGGGCATCATCCCATATATTTAAAAAATTCTTTCTTTGGTCAATTCATTCAATTTTGATCAAAAGCATCATGCAACCACTTGTTTAACATAAGAAAAAAATTATCTCAAAATATAAGATAAATTCCACATTACTGAAGCTCACAGAGAATGAAATACAGTTTTTCTAGAACCTTATAATAATTTCCTGGCCAAAATTAAGTACTCTGAAAGGTTAAAAAAAATTGCAGGAGTCACCAGTTATGACAGCCAACAGATCAAACAGCCATATACTCACTGTATATAAGAAAATGGTGATTTAAACACTCAATAAATAAAGACAAGAAAACAAAAATTTCACGGGAGCACCACCAGAAAATGATGATTTATGTTGGTGATCACCACTAAACTTCCAGCCGAATACCTGGTTCAAGCTGGATCATGCCATTCTACTACCTTCTGTGTCACTTATATGAAATTCAAATTCCAAAACATAGCCCACAATATTCTGCTGAGCTGCCCCCTCCCTCTCTTCTCAGTCTCATCATCCATTCTCTCCTCCTCAATCACACTGGCATCCCTTCAATTTCTCTAGTTCAGCAAGCTTCATCCTTCTTATCTAGCACTCTCTGGCTCCTCCCCTGCCTCTTACTCACCTGCTGTCTCCTGCTCATCTTTCAGGTCTCAGACTGCATGTCACTCCTTAAATTCAGTCCTTGCCTGACATTCTTAATCAGGCACTCTATTTTCTTTCAGAGCATGCTCTACTCTTCTTTGGAAATATTTATCAAAACAGGTGATTATATATTTGTGTAATTATTCATCTAATTTCTCTTTCCCTCATTAGACCATAAGATTCCAGAAGTCTTATACATGGTAACTAGCACGTAGTAAAAACTAAACCAATAATTTTAATTAATGAAACTCCAGTTCTGACACTTACTAATTATATTATCTTAGGCAAGTCACCCAATTTCTCTGAGTTTTATTTTCTTGTCTATAAATATGGGCATTAATCTAATAGTTCTATGTATTTTAACATAATAGGGATATATTTACTTTTGCAAATTGGAAACCACCACTCAGATTTAAGACATTATTTTCTTTCTCACATCAAGATTATGAACCAGAGGCCTTTTTAATTGACCATTATAGTCTTCATTTAGCTGTCATAGGCATATCCAGAAAGGCCTCACATTTAGTACTAATAAAGCTTGGTGTTTAAGGAATATTATAGACAATGAATAACAATGATTCCTTATAATTTACAGCTGAAGTTGATGCCACATCAGGTATATCAAAATCTTCATTAAGGCTATTTCCTTTCATACAGTTTATTCTACTATGTTACATAAAAGGGAATCTATTGGTATTATTTAGTTGTTCTATTTCTATGGACGATTTTAGCAGTTTAGAAAACGTGGGATACATGCCACTCTATAATGCAAACATGCCTTCACAACTGTATGAATGAACATGAAAACTGTAAATATACTTTAAAAGCCAAGATGGTATAAATGGCCAATCATGAGTGAGCTTACTGTCTGAGTTATTTTTCTAAGAGTGGAAATTCATTAATGTTGATATGCACAATTCTCATTTTATTCCCTCTTCTAATGACAAGGTGAGAGGATCTATGTCTAGAGCACTTTTTATCTAAGTGAAAGGAGCCAACAAGTGCCAGATGAACATGACTATGGTCTCATCTTTTTTCACCTTAACCCACTGGCCTAACAGGTCAGGACAGCAGAAGATTTGTGATACTAAAAGAATTTACTCCTGCCTGGATATTTTAGGGATTTGACTCCTGTCATGTATTGCAACAAAGTCAAGTGATTTCAATTTACCAGGCAAGGACAAGAAATGGTTTCAGGAAAAACCAAGGTGATGAACTATTGAGCATTCAGTTCATTAGCTGTCATCCATCTTGACATCTTCATCTTTCAAGCAGTACTGCAGAAAATCAAAGACGTGTAGTGCTTCCCTTAAAAAATCTGAGAAGGAAAACATACCCTCTTAAAGTTAAAGAGACCGTGAAGGCTATTTCAAATGGATTATGAAAGATAACCATTGCCTCAAGTGTGAAAATCTTGATAGATACTCCATTGTAAATACTACCTGTGCCCTTAAACACACTAATCTTAAAAATAATATCATTAAAATATGTACTGCATGAGCTGCTAGAGTATTTTTAGTTTGTTCTACTTTGATGCATTGTGCATTTTAATATGCAGCAATAGTTATATGACAAATAACTGACCTTTCAGAAATAGTATCTTGGGGGTAAAAAAGACACAAGGAGAAAAAGTGTTTTCCTGGAAAATCAGCCAATAGCCAATAAAACATGGGCAGTAAGACTCCAGTGACATAGCCAAGTATTGGTAATATCACCTTCCTTCTTTTGTTTCTCTGGTCTGCTTGTTCAGCACTGAGGTACTGAAACTCCAGGTTTTTTGCAATTATATGCAGAGTTTCCTGGAGTTAAAGAGTAATGTAAGCAACCAAAGACATTAAATAGACAAGTCATAACCTTCCCCAGCTACTATTCTTTATCAAGGAGAAAGTGTTTTATTTCAAGTTCTTGAAGACCCCTAGAGATAAACGTGAGATGAAAATCATGCTTTACTTCTATATTTCACATACCATTTTATTAATGCTAAGAAGCACTGTAATGTGGCACTTGAATTCTCCACTTTCTGAAACACTCGAAGATTCTTCCAGATCTGTAGTTACTAACAAACCAAATAAAATGAAACAAAGACTCTTATATTGTTCCCTCCTGAATTTGCCATTTAAAACCTCTAAGTCAGGCTGTGAAAGAAAATGTTAACTCACGGCTCATATAAGCAACTGGACCACAAAACCTAAAGCATTACCATGGACTCTCAGAAGCCTCTGTAGTCTTAAATTATTGGAGGACAACTAAGGAACTCATCAGGTGTATGCTTTGCCCATCAGGGAAAGCCTTAGGTGTAGATGACTGAATTGGCTGCTTCTGAAGAATAGCATTTGGTATCTGAGTAAGTTCCTATACCTGAAAATTACTCACAAGGCCTTCAGCCTGAAATCTCCCAATATATTATTAAAACCCAAATTATCTTCATACCACTTGCTGCTACCACCACTACCACCATACATTGAATGATTCTTGGCCGGGAACTATACCAGGCCCTTTACATAAGGCATACATGTAACACCCGCATCAACTATAGGAAGTAGGGGCATTATTATATTCAGTTGATACAAAACGGAGGCAGGTAAGATGTCCTAGGCTTCTGCTGTGCAAAACATGGTCCATGGAATAGCAGCTACAGCATCACCTGGGAGCTTGTCTGAAATGCAAAATCTCAGGACCAAGTCCCTGACCTAATGAATTAGGATCTGCATTTTAATAAGATAGCCAAGTGATTTATATGCACATGAATATTGAGAAGCACTGCTTCAGGTCAATGGAATCACTCAGATTCAAACTCAGGTGTCTCTAGCTCAAATATCCAGATATTAAAATAGTTAGCTCTTCCTGATGATGCAATGATATCTAAAGAATGAAAAACATTGAGTACATTCACATTTAGGACACAAGTTTTTCATTAGCTGACAAAATCTGATACTGAGAATCACAAATTTAAGAGGAGAAAACAATGACCTGAGAATAATAATAGGGGAAAAAGATACCTGGTAGGGGAGTAGAAGAGAACCATTGGGAAAAGAAACTGGGCTAAAAACACTTTGTCCATTTCAGTTTGTCCATTTCAGTTTCGATAAGGGAGTTCTTAGCCAAACTGAACAGAGTTTTGACTCTGTTCCCAAAACTCTCGGCTCACCTGAAGTGGTGCTTGGCATCGGACAACCTTACTGTGGAGCTCAAGAGTGCTTAATTGAATTATTCACAGGATCATTTTCTCATGAACCAACTACTCCATATCCAGACATCCCTTTTCTGAATGTACACACTTATTCTTCAAGTTCTTACATCAATCAGTCCTATATGGAAGTTTCTAGAGATACTAACTGCTTCACTAAGTCTGATAAACGGAAACATCTGTATGAGTGAATTTTTTAAATGCAATTTTATTGTTTCTTCACCACCATATATAATAAATCAAACTATATTAATCCATCAAGTATCCATCTGGCATCAGTTTTGACAGTATTCAAGCCTGATAAGTAATTAAAATATGTTATTTCCATGCAAATTGCATCTGATCTTGAAAACAGTTTCCCTTAATCTTAAATTGGTTAAACATTTCTCTGCAGTCTTAAACAATCAAAATTTTCCAAGCAAATGTTTTTGTTCCTGTAATAGAAAGGCAAACTGCAGGTCACTCATGAATCAAGTTATCGAAATTAATTAGGTTTAGCTCTATTGCCTTTTTATTTAAAAACTAACTGGATACTACTATTTTTCCTTCCTTTTGTATTAGATTATTTTCATAACTGACTTTCATACTATTTGCTCTAAAATTTTTTAAATCACTTTAATGGTACATACAGTATTTTCATTTTTTCTTGGAAAAAGATTTAGTGTTACTTTCAAGCATAGCTTTTTTCTTGTTTATTGTATTGTGTTAGCATAACCATGTGGCTTATGAAGATATGAAGATACTCATGTTACATTAATATATATGTCTTTGGGCTTTTTTATTTAAAAATGACTTGTTCACTGTGTGTTTTTCATAGTGAAAACTTTCCCAAATTCCACACCACAGCATGACTTCCTGATGAATATATTTACATCAAGAAAAAACAAAGAACTTTGTGTAAGTTTCTAATATAAATAAAAGGGAATACAGGGCAACTTACTTTTGAAATAAAGATGATAATTTCCTATCAAACTTTAATTTTAATGCTAGAAAGTATACATCAATTTTGTGTCACAAAAGAGGTTAGAGCTTGTTTTTATAACCCATGTTTGTTATATTACTCTAACCCCTATCAGAGGAAGATCTGAAAATGTAACAAAGAAGATACATTTCATTTTTATGCAACTGGATATGTATATAAAGATTAAAGACTCTGGCAGAGCCTAAAAATGAAGTTCTTATTTAATGTTCTAGTATAATGCATGCATTGGCATTATGCCTGCTCTAAAATTGGCATAGAATGAGCTTTAACTTGTCCTGCATGATTCACTATCAGGACCAGAAAGCCATTCAGCAACGCTTCAGTCATCTCTTGCTATATAACAAACTACCCCCATATTTTGTGGCTTATAATAACAACAACCATCTTACCATCTGTTATAAATGTGTGGGTCAAGAATTTAGGAAGGACCTGCCTGAGAAATTATCTGTGCCATATGGCATAGACAGAAGTCACTTGGTGGTATTTAGCTGGTGGTTGGGCTGCTCCAGAGAGCTCAAGTCAGCCTTACTTATATTTCTGCAATCTTGGTGATAATGGCTAGAAAAATGGGCTCAGCTGGACAACTGATCATAGCACCTATGCTGGCCCCCTCTGATATAGTGGCCTCAGAGAGTGGGACATCTTTTGATAGAGACTTAGATGGAAGGTATAAAGCTTCTTCTGACTTAGCATCACAAGTCCCAGAACAACACTTCCACTGCATTTACTGACTAAATGTAATGTAGATCCCAGGACAGAAAATGAACATGCATTAGGTAAAACCAAAGAAATTTGAAAGAAGTCTGGCCTTTATTTAAAAAAAAATGTTGTTGGGAGAAATAAATATGATAGTGCAAAATCAAACGAAAGCTCACACACCTACACTGGCAGAAAAAGTTAGATATGATCAACAAATTGCTAAACCATTCAACATTCTTGCTGAAGAACATAATAATTGGAAGAAAAAAATTTTTAATATGGTTTAACTGCCCATAATAAAATAGAATAGAGGAGAGAATACTCACTGAAGAGAACAAAGGTCAAACAGCAAGGGAGAAACGCAAAGGCTTAGTCAGCTGTAGATTAAGGAAGACAACAGGAAGACCTTGAGCAGAAGGATACCAGAAAGAGATGTTTAAGAGGCTATAGGATACTGCAAACCAGATGAGTCTTCATAGTTTGTTTAGTTGGTCCTGAAAGCAAGTGATTTCTAAGTCACAAACTGCTGAAGAGAAGAGGGACTCCCATTCCAAACTATGCAGTAAGAAGAAAAAGGCTTACTAAATAACATTTAACTTCTGAAATGGGAAAGAGAGAATCACTACATATTTGTGATAGGTAGACTAATGCCCACCACCAAAGATGTTCACATCCTTTCCCCTTGGACGTGTGAACGTATTATGTTACATAGGAGAATTAAGGTTGGAGATCGGATTAAGATGGCTGATCCGCTGGATTTAAAATAAGAAGATTAGCTTGGATCATGTGAGAAGACCTAAAATATCACAAATCTCCTTTAATGAGGAAGAGGGAGGCAAAAGAGCCAGACCAGCAAGAAGGCATAACCAGAAACACTCCATTGGTCATCACTGGCTTTGAAGACAGAAGGTGGCCATAAGCCAATGAATGCAAGCAGCTTCTAGAAGCTGAAAAGGGCAAGAAAACAGATTCTCCGTAGAGCCTTCAGAAAAGGCATGCAGCCCTGCTAACACCTTGATTTTAGTCTAGAGAGACCCATTTCAAACTTCTGACCTCCAGAACTATAAGACAATACACTTGTGTTATTTTAAGACACTAAATTTGTGATAATTTGTTACAGCAGTAATAGGAAATTAATACAATTGTGAAAAATGTTTGAGGGGAATTGGAAGGAACTGAAAAAATTCAATTGAAAAAAATTAAAGCATTTAATTTGCAAATAATGGTTCAAACATGATAAAATGATAATGAGACATATAAATGTATTGTAAAATAACTTTTCTGAAAGAAGATAACTATCCACAATGCATAATGATTGACATAATCCTATTAATGTCATGACAATGTGCTCCATAAAGTGTTGGAATTTCAGTCTTCTGTTTTATTTAATGTCAGTTTTGGTAGATCTGGACTTCAATAACTAGCAGTGTGCTGAGTACATGGTAGAAACTCAGTAAGGACTAAACCCATTATATAAACTAAAAGGGACTATAAAATTTAAAAAAAACTCATTATCACATATGGCTTGTGAGATTAGGCACATAGCAAAGGAAGGAAGAGAGAAGGGAGCTAAAATTATTTGGAATAAAAAAAGAAATCAAATTGAGATCCAAGGGAAATGCAAATACATTTCTAGTGAGACATTTTTAACCATTGACGAAGCTTCTTAGTTTCAGTTGGGTCTTCATAGCATCCTGCAAAAACGCATGGCAAAGATACAGCTGAACACCCACCAGCTGAAGCTGGGCTGTGATTGTTCTGGCAAACACATAACCCAGAGTAAATATTGTCTTGCACGAAGAAGTGAGGAGGTGGATTAGGCATTGTAATTACCATTTGCTCGGTATTTGGCATTCTTTTTAAAGATTTAATCATTTAGATGAGACTTAGTATCACTAAAAAAGGAGTCAATATTTCTGTGAGCCGGGGAGGAGCAGTGCTGCTGTTTTCCTTCTGCTCAGCTGTTACGTGTGCCTACAGAAAGACAACTTCACCTGCTACTTTTTTATTCAAGACAGCACAGATAATCATGACAGTAACTTCCTTCAGTTCTTTTTTTTTTTTCCTGAACACAGTGTGTTCTCATATACTATTGATCAGAAAGTTATATTTAAATAGGGTGGCAATTTATAAAATTGCTCAAGGATCTTATTACATTATCTTAATTAATTTTACAACCAGCACTCACCCACTGTCCTTTATAGTATGCCTAAAGAATTCATACACCGATTAACAACAGCTAAGGCAGACTCAGTAGCTTTCAGATAAGAACTTCTGTTCATCTTCTCCTTGTCAATCGGAATCTACTGACATAAATTGTCTTTATCTGAGTTCCTGGCATCAAGCATTTATAGAACAAAATTTTGAGACGCTGATTAATGTACCATTCCTTTCAGGCAGTCCCCCTAAATTTTAGTATACAAAAGATCATCTGGAATTTGTTAAAATCCAAATTCCTTAGCCCTTTCAGAGAGACTGTAACTCTTTAGGTCTAATGTGGGTCCAAGAATCTGTATTTTTAGCAAGCATTCTGAGTGTCTAATCCATGGGGCCAGGGGTATGTAACCAAACTTGTTTTGTAATCATATATAAATATGGACAATCTTTTTGCTGAAACTTTTCTTCTTTTCTTTAAATGTTCAAGCCCTTGTGTACATGATCTCTTAGTCCTCACAATGATCTTGTGAGGTAGGTATTACTATCTCTATTGTAACAAAGAGACAAAGGGTTAAGTCACTTGCTATCTTTGTTTGCTGAGGCTGCCATAGTAAAATACTATAGATTGAGTGGCTTAAGGACAGCAGTGTATTCTCTCACAGCCTTGGAGGCTGTAAGTCCAAGGTCAGAATTCCAGCATGGTCAGGTTCTGGAGGGGGCTCTCTTTCTAGTTTGCAAATGGCTGTCTTCTTGCTGTGTGCTCAACATGGCATTTCCTCAGTGCATGCACGGAAAGATTGAGAAAATGATCTCTCTTTCTCTTCTTATAAAGCCACCAATCCCGTTGGATTAGGACTTTACTCTTATACCATCATTTAACCTTAATAAGCTCCTAAAAGCCCTATCTCCAAATAGTCACATTGGAGGTTAGGACTTCAACAAATGAACTTGCTTGTGAGAGGGGGTGGAATTTAGTCCCCAGCACTTGGCTATCACAACCAGTAAGTGGGATCCAGGGTTTGCACCCTAATTGCCCTGACTCCAATCCCACATCATCTCTACCTTACCTTGCCCCTCTTGCCCTCTGGACCACTGGCAAGGAGTAGTGATGGGCCACTCAGCAACAGAGGCATGGAGGTTGGCTAGATGAATATTCAATCTTCCATTAACTGAGAATTGACTTTAATGTAATCAGATCACTTCATTAAACTTTAAGGACTGCCTTATATCTGGTGACTATGACTATTTTATTCTGGCGACTTTATTACTAGTAACATATTTGTGCTCATGGAGAAAAACAGTTCAGGAAATCCCTTCCAGCAAAGATTTTCAGCAGTTTAAGACAGGGTATTGGACAAAGCTGAGGAGGCTGCATTTTCTTCTATGAGCAGCTCTCATCCATCTTCCCTTCCAATGCTAGGTGCCTTAGCTTGACCTAGGCAGACTTAGTCTTATCCTTTTTCTTATCCCAAAGTAGTAAAAATAAAGTATGCTTATCAGCACTTTTCCATCTCACAATCTGCACAGAAATGAATCATTCATTACTAAACTTCCTTTACATACCACAGCCTGATGAGAAAACAAATAAAGCTTAAAGAAAAATATTAAAACACATGTATATAATCTCATACCAATAGTCAGGCAAAGTCAAGTCAAAAAGCATATATTGAAAGAATCATTCCCTGTGAATGTATAAATATTTGTATCTTAGTTGATAACTTATATATTCAAAAATAATATACACTACAAAAATTATATCACTCACCTAAGATCATGGAGAGAAGGGAATTCCACTAAAATAAGAACTAAAATCTTTTTTGTAAGGATGAGTTCATGTCCTAGGGTTTAAAGTGTAGATATCGTGTCAGGGAAGGCTGAGTGGGAGAGAGGGTGTGGGCGAGTCCCTTAGAGTAGTGTACAAAAGGAGATGAGAAAAAAATGTGTAGGTGAGCAGGGGTGGATGGATGTTGGGGAGGGTAGATTATCATCACTGATTCTACTATTCTTCCTATAAAAAAATGGAAATAATTAATTGATCCCTATTATATGTCCATCACTATAAAATATATATTAGTCTAAAATATATCTTTCATAAAAATCCTGAATATTGTATAGATAATTGGAGCTCGGTAAGATCAGTTAAGTTGCACAAGTCAGGGACTCTATATGTGGAGCCAGGAAACACAGCAAATTCAGAAGTGGAATATGACATTTTTGTCAAGGAACCTTTGGAAATCTACTGTTAAAACTCAAACTGAAAATTAATTCCTTTACTCAAAAAGGTAACTCTATAAGATGCAAAAGCATTTATCATTAAAACCAAATGTAGGAAAAGACCCCCTCTCATCCACTGCAAATTCCTACTTGAGGTGAGAAAATTGTTTCCTCCACAAAATAATCACATTGTGTGAACTTAAGTGTAAAGGCATCTTATCTTTAAAAAGTAGTCTAAGCAACATTATAGGAGGGAAACTTTGGTTACTGAAAGATACAGCCCAAAGGGCTATGTTATTCTAAGCAAATAACAAAATTTTCTGTAATGGATTTTCTGGTAATCACAGACCTTTGTAACCCTGAAGTTGAATAATATGTCCCATTTGTACATAGCTGACATTCAAAAAATTCAGTAAGAAATTCGATTTTATGGACATTAACACCATGACATTTGACTTCCCAACTATTTATTAATGAAAAATAAAAAAATCCACAAATGTGTTATAAAGCAAAGAGAAAAAAAAGAAGGAAGAGAGAAAGAAGAAAGAAGGTTAAAATAAAAGAGAGTAGAAACAAAAAGTACTATAGCAGTTCAGTTCTAAAAGAGAGGGAGAGCTTTACTTGTTATTGAATTAACTATCTCATGTTACCCAATGTGGGCCAGGGCCAGAACATAAATCAAAACCACAATTCCTACCTAGTATTTTTCCTTTTGCACCACAGTATAAAATGCAAGAAACTATGTTCTCTACTTATTAAATATAATCCTAAGAAAGGTATAACGTATACCTATTCTTAAAATTATCTCCACATAATTAATTTGCAGCATTCTTTATTTTTTAAAATGAGTTCACTTTGGATATGTGGTTGATCAAGGTAAATCATATAAAACTGACAGTATTTTTCACAATTGACATTCATAGAAGCTACCCTTACTTTGTCTAATATATCCCAAGCCTCATTTTACATACAACACAAGTAAGAGACTAGAATGAGGTGAAAGACAACTGTTAATTAGTTCTTTATAGAACAACACTAGCTTTTTCCAGTTTTTGTATGTGTGTGCCAAAGAGTTACTCTTAACACCTTAAGTACATAATGAACCTCCTAAGATTAGGCAGGTGGATGATATACAAGGAAAAATGTAAGAAGTGACAAGTGTTCTAGATATCTAATGCTGTGTAACAAAATGCCCCAAACTTAATGAGCAACAGCAAAGTTTATTTTGTTTATGACCCTGCAATCTGGGTAGGATGTAAAGTGGATAGCTCATCCCTATTCCACTCAGCATCCACTGATTCCCCTGGAGGTATGGGGGCTGGTGTCATCTGAAGTACCAAACAAATAGTACTAGAGTTGGGAATCCCTAGGCATCTCCGTCTCCATGTGGTCTCTCCACATGATTTCTCCTACATGATAGCTTCAGAATAGCTGAGCTTTTTACATTTTGGTTCAGAGCACAAAAGACATGGGCCCAAGACAGAATCAGGTGAAAACCATATTGCTTTTTATGACCTAACTCAAAAGTTAGGCAACATTGCTTCTGTTTTGATCACAAGCCTTCCCAGATTTAAGGGGAGAGAATATGGACCTCATCTCCACATAGACAAGTATCAGCTGTATGTTGTATGAAGAGAAAATGTGGGATAGATACATTGGTGGATCCACTTTGGGAAATGCCATCTGCACCAATATCCTTCCAGTAAGACTTAAAGTGACATCATCAAACCTGAGATCAAGAGGGATTCCTCCTGAAGCAAAGCATAAGGTAGAGAGGAGATTGCAAATGGATAGAACAGTCAGGAGATTATTGCAATTGTCAAGGTAAAACTTATCATGGTGAGAACTAGTGTGCTGATAGGAACAGAAAGGAGACTTCGAAGAGCACTTGTTCTGATCCTTTCACAATGGAAAATGAGAGAGAGAAGAAAATAAAATAGAAATTAAATAAAGACAGGAAGAGAGACAGATTTGAGAAGACAGCATTAATTTGGCTTAGAAAATTTTCAGTTGTTCTTGTGGGATATTGAGGCAAAAGTGTCCAGTGGTAATTGGGAGAGTCTAGAGCTGTACTGTTCATTAAGACAACATACAGCTATTGAGTTATTGAAATGTGGCTGCTTTGAATTAAGAAGTGCTCTAAGAAAAAATACACATTAAATTTCGAACATTTAGCACAAAAAATGTAAAATATCTCAATGATTATCTTATTGCTTGAAATAATATTTCAGATAGTTGGATTAAATAAATTTTCAAAATTAGTTTTACTAATTTTTATTATTAAAATAAAATATATTATTAAAATTCATCTTTTTGTTTTATTAATGTGGCTGCTAGAAAATTTAAAATGACAGGCTGGGTATGATGGCTCACACCTACAATCCCAGCACTTTGGGAGGCCAAGGGGCAGATCACTTGAGGCCAGAAATTTGGGACCAGCCTGGGCAAAATGGTGAAACTCAATCTCTACAAAAAAAATTCAAAATTATCTGGGCATGGTAGTGCATGCCTGTAGTCCCAGCTACATGGGAAGCTGAAGTGGAAGGATCACTTGAGCCCAGGAGGTTGAGACTACCATGAGTCAAGATTGCACCACTGTACTCCAACCTGGGCAACAGAGCAAAACCCTGTTTATTAGTCTGTTTTCACATTGCTGATAAAGACATACCAAAGACTGGGAAGTTTACAAAAGAAAGAGGTTTAATGGACTAACAGTTCCATGCCACTAGGGAAACCTTACAATCGTGGTAGAAGGCAAGGAGGAGCAAGTCACATTTCACAAGGATGAAAGCAGCAAAGAGAGAGAGCTTTTGTAGGGAAACTCGCCCTTATAAAACTATCAGGTCTCGTGAGACTTCTTCACTATCATGAGAACAGCCTGGGAAAGACCTGCCCCCATGATTCAGTTACCTCTCACCAGGTCCCTCCCACAACACATGGGAATTCAAGATGAGATTTGGGTGGGGACACAGCCAAACCATCTCACCCTGTCTCAAATGAAAAAAAACAAAAAACAAAAAAAGAAAGAAAAAAATAAAAGAAAATTTAAAATGATAAATACTTTTCCCATTATAATTCTACTGGACAGTTGGTCTTTAGTTTTGATAAGAAAGCATATATTTGGGAATACTTTACCTTAGCTCTACACTATACCTGAAATCATGGGATTGGATGATGTCTCAAAGGAGGAAATTTTAAAAGGGAAAAAAGAGGAGCTGAGAAGAGAACCTTAGGAATTCTCACAATTAGAGAGAAGTAGGAAGGTAATAAACAGGGGAGTTCATAGCTTCATTTCCTGCATTTCCTATTATATGTTATGTTTATGTAAATATTTACTGAAAGAATAAGTATATGGAACATGAATTAATGTTTCCTTACTTTAAGTGAGCTCTTCATGCTGCTCAGCAATCATTCTTTATTTCCCTAAACCCCATCTACCTTCGTTCTCCTAAACAATTATTTCTGTCTCCTCAAACCTTGAACCTCACACATTTCCTTTCTCATGCTCACTGTCAGCTGTCAGCTTATGATCTTGCATTCCCATTCTCTGAGAACCAGAAGCAATTACAAGAGAAGGAACCTCTTCCATAAGTTTTGCTCTCACCCACTTCATCTGGTCTGCATACCTTCATAACCATCTCTTCTCACTTTACCATGCTTCCACTTAGCCAACCCTTTCACTTGTACAATAGGTCCCAGCTCCATTCACAAAAGAACATGGCTCCAACAGTACTTTCTCTCCTGCACCATGTCTTGTCTCCACTGGATTGTTTGTCCAATAAGTATAGAAAAGTACCATTTCTCCCATGTTAATGCAGCCCTCTTTTGATCCCACTTTACCCCCCAGTTATTGCCTTTTCTCTTCTTCCCTTTGCATCAAAGTATTCTGAAAGAGTTGTCTATGTATGCTGTTTCCAGTTTCTCTTCCTTATTCTCACCTGAATCTACATCAGTCATAATTTCCATCATCCAGCTGTCCCTGTCAAGGTCACTAATAACTTAAGTTGCCAAATCAGATCCCAATCCTCGTCTTGTCTGCTCTAAAGCACTTGATGCAGTTGGTCATTTTCATCTCCACCTGGCTTCCAGAACAGCATACATTCCTGGTTTATCTTCTATGCCCTTAGCTGTTCTTTTCAGTACCCTTAATTGGCCCCTTTTCATCTCCCTGTCCTTTATGTGTTGGAGTTCTTCAGGGCCCAATCCTTAGAGCTCTTATATTGTTTATGTATTTGCTAAGTCAATCCCTTCCATCAAACATACCTGGAACACACCTGTAGTTGAACAAGTTGGGTTTATTACTCACTACACCAGGGAGAACACATAATCATACATAGAGAACCATGAAAGTTTTAGTAAGATGAGGTTAGAAAGGATTATCACAAGGTTTGGGATTTGGTTGGGTGATTTTGGAGAGAATCCAAGGAAGTGAAGTTTCACTTTGGATTGGGTGGTGTCAGAAACCTCTATGATTATCTCAATAAATCCTATCCATAAAGAAGGGCAGACTAGAGCAAAGCTACAACTGTAACTAGCAAAGATGCAACAGTCAATGCTTAAAATAGGAATATAGTTGATCTTCTTTGTTTAAAAAATGTTCATGTTTTGTCTGTGTCGATTTATTCCTGATCAAATGTGGTTAGAGTGGCCTTACCTGATGTTGATGTTCTATGCGATTGTTTACAGGCAACAGGGAAACACTAGGGCTTAGGTGATAGTGCAAGAAAGGCTCCTGGATGTCAGGGGTTGCTTTTGTCTAATCTCATTTTATCCCATGACTTTAAATTCCGTCAATATGCTGAATATTCTCAAATGTATATCTCTAGTTTTTATAGCCATGAATTACCATGACACCAAAAGGCTTCACCTACAAAGATTCTCATACTGAACATAATTGAATCTAGTGTCCTGATGGTCTCCTCCCAATCTGCTTCTTGGGGTAGACTTCCCCATCTTTGTTTAGATAACTCCATCCTTTCCAGTTGTTCAGACCCCAGACATTTCTTGACTAATGCATACTTTATCTTTCTATAATACATCTTATATTTGGCAAATTCTGATGTCTGCACTCATTAAATGTACCCAGAATTTGAGAACTTGTCACCTCTCCAGGGCTATTCCTCTGTTCCAAGTCACCATCATGCCCCTCCTGGACAACTGGAATAACTCCTAACTGCCCACACCCTGCTTCTGCCCTTTCTCCACTTAAGTCCATTCTCAGTTCAGCAGCCAGAATGATCCTGTTAGAAAATAAGTCAGATCATGCCACCCAACTGTGGAAAGCCCTTGCATAAGTTCCTATGTCAAAGTAAGAGAGCCAAGAGCCCTTCTATGATGTGCTTTTTCTGGATCTTCTATCTGACCTCATCTCCTCCTACCCCTACCCTAACCCAGTCTGTTTCAGCTACACCAGCCTCCTTGCTGTCCTTTGAACACCTAGAAAATCATCCATTTGCAATGGTCTTCTCTGCCCAGAAGACTGTTTAGGGCCTTTGCAATGGTCTCTACCCAGAAACCTTTCCCTCAGCTATCTCCATGTATTCCTTCCTCACTTCCCCCAGGATTTCACTCCAATGTCATCTCAGGGTGTTCCTCCCCAGCCTTCTGTCTAAAATGGTAACCTCCTACATCTGACATTTCCCCTCCACATTTCCCTGCTTTATTTTTTCCCCTTAGCACTTATTATATTACTCTCTAACTAATATACTACGTATTTTATTTACCATTTTAGCTCATTGTTTCTCTGCTAACTTCCATAGGGATAGGATTTTTGTTTGTTTTTATAGCTGTATGAAGAGTACTCAATAAGTATTTGTGACATAAGTGCTGTGTTATCATACCAGAGACAGTAGATACTGAAGTCAACTGAGGAGACCGAGGAGGATGGCAGCCTGGCAAAGCAGGCTGGCCCACCTCTCCACTGGCTGGAGGGCTAACTGTTAAATATGCATAGGTGTGATGCCGTTTCTGGTTTCGACCTCATTCGTAGATGGAGATGTCTACCTCTTGCATATGCTCAAGCCAGTGGCACTGTATCCATCTGAGACATCCCTCCCTGCCCAGAGAGTGCCCTGCTCCTGCCATTCTATGTGCCTGTTTCTGTGTATCCCAGTTCCTAGGCAGCCAGGCCCCGACATGAGTCATGACATTGTGCTTTGAGTTAGACATCAGTGCATGGCATGTTGTTTTTCCTTTCTTAGACATCATTAGACAAACGTTTAGCTAAGGAATTGGCAGAGTGTATCATTGGAAACAAAACAAAACAAAAATCTAAGAGAGTCCAATTCCTCAGTTAGCAGCTGGAAGGGCTACAGGTTGTCAATAGCAGGATGGTATTCAGTAATCACTACCCTTCTCTTTTATCCCCAATTAAATTATCCTAGTCCTCACTAACAAAAGGAATAGATGAAAAGAAAGAGCTGACAGTAAATAGGTTAATAGAACTGAACTAGAAAGATTAGAAATTGCTTTTGTGCCAAATTGGAACATTTAATAAACCTTCTTAGAAATCTTAAAATATATTGAGAGTATTTTAAGAGAATTTGCAAGTGCTGTATTTGCAAAATCTAGTGATGTGTGACTTATTCCTCACATAATTCAGCCTGTGTAATTAATCTTTGATCAAGATATGCGTATGTTATATAATTATACTTTTATATATTTATATTTATTTCTGTATATTTATTTTCATGTATTTATATGCTTAAACATATGTATTTATAAAAATTGAATACAATTTCACCTTGAATATTTTTAAGTTTTGGGTTGACCTCGATCATGATAGATTAACATTTTTAATTCAGTTTTGTTCAAATGACCTAGTCTTGCTCCAAGCAGATTAGAAGTAAACAGTAAGTTTGCTAGCATCTGCATTATTTTCAAAGTTCAAAGAAAACAATTTTGTGATGGATAGAATGTTTCCTAAATATAGGCCACAAGCCCAGGGTTTTTGAAGAAGGATGCATCAGATGGAGTAATATCAGTACTACTTGCCTCCTCCGTTTCTTGCAGCCGTTTTACGTTAACAGTAATGTTACTTGACTGGCCTTGGAGGAGAAAGAATCAGATCACCCGACACAGTGCATGCTGAATTTGGCATCCGCTTTTCTCTGCATCATCAGTTACTGGTGTTTTGTCTGATCTGTAACATGTAATAACCGATGATAAGGTCGCAAGGTTTTTTTTTTTTTTTTTTTGTCTTTGTTCTCTTTACTTTGCTGTGTTAAATTTCTGCCTGCCTGATTTGCAGTTAGTTTTAGCGGCTCCGGGTGATAACAAGAATAGGTGAGCCTGTGATGGAAGAGTCTGGCAGAGGCTGCTTTCCAGAGACAGAAGGCCTGGTTTCTGACTTGACGTAGGAAGTCCTAACTAGGAAGCAGTTAGGGCTCTTTCTGGACCGAGAAAAACAAACAAGTTAACCAAGTCCTTTTATGCATGACCCATTCTACATAAATAATCTTTGACACAAAATTATGTATACATATAGACTAAAATTTGATATCATTGCACCTTGATGAGCAGCAAGTAACTTAAGCAAAAAAGAGGCTTTACTGTAAGGATACAGTGGGAGTAACTGGAACCTAAGGGACCTACGAATGGCACTGGGCCTCAGAAATGCGCAGGACCCAGGGACCGCGTGCCTGCAGGTACCCTCCTCTTCTCTCTCGCTCTCCTCTCTTCACTTGCTTTCCAACTTCTCCGTTATTTGGTTTTCCTCCTTCCCCTCTCTCCTTTGCTTTCTCCCAGTTATAAAATCTCCCTTTCCCTGTACAGTAAAAAGCAATGAATCCTTATTGGCTCTGGCTGAGTCAGGTACCCATGCTTGCCCATCCATGGAGGTTGTGGCCAACTGGGCAAACATAGCTGGAAGGAGGCTCGCAGTGTAAAGATTGGTATGCGGACATGAGGGTAAGAGAATGGGGGTGGGGTGTGGATGCTTCCCAGAAGAGGAACTGGAAAAACCATCTAATGTGTCTACTGTAATCCTTTTTGGTTCAGTGAGCCTTTCAGTGGGCAGAAAATGAGTTGCTCCTAAGTTTTAAAAGCTCTCACAGTGCCTTTGTGCCTGTTCCCTCAACAGCCTTTTCCATGGTTCCCCTCTGTCAATGGCATAAAGCCAAAACTAGACTAAACATAACAAGAAAATCCTTCATTTAGATTACACCAACCTTGCTTTTTCTTTCGCTGCCTCTCTTACACCATAAAGTCCAGAAAAATTGAACTATCTTACATCCCCTGAAATGGCTTTATATTTCCCAGCTCTTACTTTCACTTGAATGGTTTAATCTAGTGGATATAATTTTAGTATGCATCAGAATCACCTGGAAGGCTTGTTAAAATACATGTAATTGAAAGAATCCACAGAATTTCTGACTCACTAGGTCTGGGGTAGAACACAAAATCTTACATTTCTCACAAATTCCCAGGTGATGCAAAAGCAGCTGGTGCTGGGATCATGCCTTAAGAATCTTTAATTTCTCAGGAGTGCTCTACACATATACATTTATGCAAATGTTAAGCTTACTTCATTCTTAGCTGCTATGTCTTATTTTGTCTTTCTTAGTTGTTAAACCAAAAGTAATTTCTGTCTTCACTGTGCTTCTGCAGCTAGTTGGAATTCTCTTAAACCATTACCTTCCTTGCATTACAATTAATTTGTAAGCAAATATTCCTTATGGGTAATGAAAACAACTTGCCTATTTTGTGATATCCATAGCGTATGTCAAAAGTATTTTCTAGGTATATCATTGGTGAACGGCAACAGTTTTGACTGTCTCTTTACTGATTTGGATGCCCTTTATTTCCTTCTCTTGTCTGATTGCTCTGGCTAGGACTTCCAGTACTGTGTTAAATAGAAGTGGTGAAAGTGGGCATCCTTGTCTTGTTCCGGTTCTCAGGAAGAATGCTTTCAACCTTTCCCTGTTCAGTATAATGTTGGCTGTGGGTTTGACATCGATGGTTTTTATTACCTTAAGAATATTTTCTATATATTTTTAGTTGAATTACAGTTGTAGACCATATCCTCAAGAAATCAGAATCCTTTCAGAAAAGATTGGAGAGTATTTCTTTATTTTTCTTACTCATAATACTTGTACTTTAATTCTTGACTTACATGGTCCATGAACTACAGTTTGTGAAGGGGTGAGTGGCCACCATTTTTGGATCATTAACATTGTGCTAATTTGCATATTTTATATTAAATTCTGTCAGCAACCCTAAAGACACATACTGTTAACCTCATTCTACAGATAAAGGAACTAAGGCTCAGAACAGCTAAGAAACTTACCCAACGTCACAGTAGGAAGTTGCAGAATCAGAATTTGTAAAGGGAAGCTATATGATTTACTTTATTTTATTATTTTGAGACAAAGTCTCACTGTGTTGCCCAGGCTGGGATACAATGATGCAATCTTGGCTCACTGCAACCTCCACCTCTCAGGTTCAAGAGATTCTCCTACCTTAGCTTCCCCAGTAGCTGGGATTACAGGCATGTGCCACCACGCCTGGCTAATTTTTAAATTTTTAGTAGAGACAGGGTTACACCATGTTGGTGAGGCTGGTCTCGAACTCCTGACCCCAAGTGATCTGCCCACCTTGGTCTCCCAAAGTGCTGGGATTACAGGTGTGAGCCACCATGCCCAGCCCCCTTATGATTTTTTATATCCCACACTTCCTTCCCATGGAGGAAAATACTTAACACTGATCATGAAGTGAACCACCAGCAATCAAGGAGGTGATAAAGTTCCTGGTACACAGCAGGTGTCCAAAAGAAAATGGCCCAACCAGGCTGCCAGGAAAACACTCCTGGGTTCCTAATGCCATTTGTCTTGTTAAGCTCTATGCCAGATGCTGGATTCTGAGAATGG
The DNA here is from genome assembly GCA_963573385.1 of Cacajao melanocephalus. Classification (NCBI taxonomy): domain Eukaryota; kingdom Metazoa; phylum Chordata; class Mammalia; order Primates; family Pitheciidae; genus Cacajao; species Cacajao melanocephalus. The sequence continues at coordinate 50,137 of CAUYLG010033243.1, read as the reverse complement.
TGGGTCTTTCTTTAAAGGAGAAAAATGGCCTTAACGATCAAGAAGAATAAACTTTCATCAGCTTTTTGTATTTGTTCTCATGTATTGCTAAAATTTACATTTTTTTGAAAAGAAAATTCTGTCTTGTTTTTTTAATTCCTGAACCGAATAATTCATAAAAGAATGGGCTTATATGCAGAATGTTACAACTATAGACCTTACTGGTTTCAGTAATTACTTGAAAAAATATCACATCTTAAAATATTTCCATCTAGTGCATCCTTTATATTACTGCTCTATAAATTTGCTGTCACTGCAGGGAATGCTTGTAAATTAAAAAATCAAATAACAAAAATAAAATTGCCACATTTATTTTTTCAACAATCTGTTCTGAAGGATCTAAGTAGACGCAGTTGAAATACGACCATGGAGTTTGAGTGATTAGAATTTATAGGGAAAATAGTACTTTTCTACATGACTTTCATTTGCATTTATTTGTTATTCTCCTAATTTTGTCTGGAGTAGCCTTGGGGATGAGTTCTGTTACATGGTGACATCTTCCTTTATATAATTAAGTTTAGAGGTCAATCAGACCACTGAATAAATTTATAAAATCTAGTTCCATGATGCAGACAAAGCAGGAAATATTTTAGCTAATTCGCTTGGGGGAGAATTCTTGATGCAAGGAATTGGAAATGGGAGCAAATATATAACAATGCTAAGTCATCACCTAAACCAAACAATGATAAAATTTTGAAGCCCTTAGGTCAGGGAAAAGTTAGTAAGTTACACATTGCTGTTTAATTCTTGTTATGGGGAACACCCATCAAAGTGACATATTATCCACTCTAAGATTCATGCGTTCTTTCCTTCTACCCTGTAGGTAGTAGACTTCTTGGCTGGGACAATTACCTCTTGCTTCGTGGTATTTGGGGAATTAGTGCTTCTTTCTTTCAGTCCTTCGAGAAACTTCTATGAGACTGGCTTCCTGATGCAAAGGTCTTAATGATAAGGAAGTTCTTTGTAATTGCATGGTACATTTACTCCATGGCAAATGCAAAATAAACATTGTTTTCCCTGAGTAGGAAGATCTTTACTCAAAGGATCTTAAAAATTCATTAGAGAAATGCAAATCAAAACCACATTGAGATACCATCTCATGCCAGTTAGAATGGCAATCATTAAAAAGTCTGGAGACAACAGATGCTGCAGAGGATGTGGAGAAATAGGAACACTCCTACACTGTTGGTGGGAGTGTAAATTAGTTCAACCATTGGGGAAGACAGTGTGGTGATTCCTCACGGATCTAGAAATAGAAATTCCATCTGACCCAGCAATCCCATTACCAGGTATATACCCAAAGAACTATAAATCAATCATTCTGCTATAAAGACACTTGCACATGTATGTTCATTGCAGCCCTGTGTACAATAGCAAAGACCTAGAACCAACTCAAATGCCCATCAATGATAGACTGGACAAAGAAAATGTGGTACATATACACCCATGGAATACTATGCAGCCATAAAAAGTGATGAGTTCGTGTCCTTTGTAGGGACTTGGATGAATCTGGAAGCCATCATTCTCAGCAAACTGACACAAGAACAGAAAACCAAACACTGCACGTCCTCACTCATAGGTAGGTGTTGAACAATGAGAACACCTGGACTCAGGGAGAGAAGCATCATACACTGGGGGAAGTTGGGGACGGGTAGGGGAGGGACAGTGGGGGTAGGAAGGGGGGGGAGGGATAACATGGGGAGAAATGCTGGATATAGTACACACCTAAAGTAAAACTTAAAAAAATATATAAAAAATAAAATAAAAAATTGACCTAATTACTCACCAAAGAAATTATGTCTCTTCTTAAAGGGATAAGGGAGAAATTCAAATAATAGGCAAAATTCTGTGTATTACCACAACAACTACACAGGAGGTATCTTTGCTTTTATTAATGCCTAGAGGAGTCTGTCTATGCTTTATAAAACCTCTTAACCAAATGGTGCTACTGCCTGTGATTCTGTAGGCAGGCAAGGCAGCTGCATTTATAAGCAACCATTTTCTACTGAGTTACCCAGGTAAAGAAAGGAAGTTGAATATCTGACCTATGGATAGAAGAAATGCCTCAACCCTTAACACTCACAATTGCAATGAGCCATCTTCTCTTGGCATCATCATTTACTCCCTAAAACTGGCTCACTTCCATTCACAAACACATGTGTTCTAAAAAAGTTCATCTTAATAAAAAAAAGAAACCCTCCCAGGGTTGACTCAACTCCCACCTATGCCTACAAAATCATTTCTATGCTTTTTCTTAGAGCAACACATGTCATGTGAGACAGACTGCCTACCCAGGTCCTCTTTACTTCTCTATCTTTTTCTTCCTGTGGTTAAAATATCCTTTGTATATTGTCAATTCTTAATCTTCATCTCAAGGCTGCATGGTTCCTCTGCACTTTAGATTCCTATATTCCATTATATTACTGGATGTTTACTAGCTACCTAAAACTTGATATATTGAAAACAGAGACCATCCGTCGTGGCAGATGCCTGTAGTCCCAGCCACTTGGGAAGCTGAAATGGGAGGATCTCTTGAGCCCAGGAGTTCAAGTCTCTAGTGAGCTATGATCCTGCTACTATATCTCCAGCCTGGGCAAACAGTGAGAACCTGCTGAAAGAAGGGGAAGGAAGGGAAAAAGGAAGGAAGGAAGAGAGGAAGGGAGGGAGGGAGGGAGAGGAAGAGGGAGGGGAGAGGAAGGGAGAGGTAGAGGGAGGAGAGGGAAGGGAAGGGGAAAGAGGAGGGAAAGGGAGGGGAGGAGAGGGGAGGGGAGGGAAGGAGGAAAGGCAAGGGAGGAAAGGGGGAAGGGGAGGGAGGGAAGGGGAGGGGAGAATTTTCCACCCTCCACATACTAAAATCTCAACCCTCCTAGTCTTTCTCATCAAAGAAAATGATAACTCCATTCACCCAGTTATTCAAGCCAAGAACTTCATAATTAACCTCTTCCCTCAACCCCACATTGCCAAAGAAGAGGCTGGATCTGAGATATACATTTGGAAGTGATAGAACTTGCAAGATATCTTGGTGGTCTGGATCTAGGGGGGACTTCATATTTACATCGACATCTACAATCCCTTTTCCAAGGAGCACCTGGAGTCATAGTTTAAACACTTGAATCAGGTTTCTCCCTCTACTCAGAATTTTAAAATTTATTCCTCTCTCTCTTACAGAGAAACCCAAATTCCCAACCCTGGCCTATACACATTGGTATGATCAGACTCCTGCCTGCCCCTCAAACAGTATCGCTACCTGTCTCCCTCACACAGGATGCTCATGGCACATTGGCTTCTGTTAAATAAAAATCATAGAAGGCCATCGTTTTGAACTAAACTCCTGCACGTGGCCTCAATGGAGCTGACTAAAAACAAAAAAAGTTCTGTCACCAAACAATCAATTTCCCCAAAAGGCCAGTTTCAATCTTCCATTGGCATGGTAATGAAGTTCCTCTGCTTTAAGTTATATTTCCATTGTTCTGTCTCCCTACTCCCATCCTACAAAAAAAGTAATGCTGAAATGGCCCTTCAACTTCAGGTTCCCTGTTTCTGCTTTTTTCCAGTCCTTTCTGTTAAAAGTCCCTCCAATCAACTCACTGGAACACTTATATTTTATGGATTCTAGATTCACAAATAAAGCCAGTTGAGGTCTTTAAATTTGTTGTAGTTTTTTCTTTTGACACTCCTTTCTGTTCCTTGAAGAGGCCATACCTTTTCTCACTTACCTGAGGCCTCTGCCTTGGATTGGTTTTCCCTGCTCTTTTCTTGGCAGTCCCAGTCTAATGTGCCACACCCCAACCCCCCACACATACCACACACACACACACACACACACACACACACACTTCAAGAGAGGCCTTCTCAGACCACTGCATGATAGATAAATAGCCTCCCTCAAGGCAGCAGGGTTGGTTTCCATCAGGGCACACACACATCTCTCCCTATACACCCCCATACCCCTGTCCCCACTCCCAGTCCCTTGACCCTGTAATTTAAAATCTCCCTGCTTTTTTTTTTTTTGGCTTACTTCTCTTTCTGATTCACCATGGCAGCTCCAGTGCCTGGCACAGCTTCTGGCACACAGTAGGTTTTCCATTGAAGTGTATTAAATGTGAATAGATGAAAGCTGGGCTTGCCCCTATTAATTTTGACAAAGTGAAACCAACTCCATGTCAGAAGCCCTTTATCACCCCACCTCAGATTCCCAGGGAATTAACACATCTTGAGGTACGATGGACCAAGATCTGATCTGTTTACTTTCCCTGAGCTATCTGCATTTTAATGGAGGAGGAAGGAGAAAGGAAAAAGAATTTTTTGTGTATGTGCAGTTAACATTTTGAAAGTGAAGCAAATGCGCTTATCCAAATGTGAAAAGTAGCCTGGATGATCCTAACATTCTGTTTTATAAAGGATGTGCCATTCATGTTTAAGAGCCAGTGCCTGTAAATATTTCAGAGGAGATGGGTACTTAGAGAGTCTGATGCAAGTTTAGGCAGAAATCTAAATGAAATGCATATACATAAAGATAATTACATACAATTTGAGTGGTGCATGGGCCTCCGGAAGCCTATCCATTACGCATCCTGAAGATCCTAAAGAAATCATCCTTCTATTTTACTACGTGAACAAGTTTCCACTTTCTTTCATAGTAAATCCTGGGTCACTGATTTTGTTTATAGTTCTTCCTAAAGCAATTTGAATTTCCCCACTGCCCTTATAGCTTGAAAAGAATATGTTAATTGGGAAGAGTGAAAAGAAGGAATACTAATATGTGTTAGACACGAATATGTATCAGGCACTCTGCAATATAACTTCTGAGGAATTTATTTCTCAAATTTAATTATCATATTTATTTATTACAGAATTAAGTTATCATATTTAACTATCAAAACAACCCAGTAAGGCTGTGAGTCCCATTTTTGCAGACTGGAAAACCGAGGGAAAAAAAGGATAAATAACTTACAAATAAGAGTTTTATGATAGAGCCTAGATTACTATCTAGATTATAAATTGATGTTCTCAAAGTTATACCATATATTCATATTTTAAAAGTGGCTGATTCATTCTTTCATTTAACTGATGATCTGGACACCTCCTCCTTAACTCTCTGACTTCATCTTCTGTTACTCTGCCCTATGCTACCTTTATCCAAGCCACACTGGCTCCCTTGCTATTCCTTAATCTGAGATCCTTAAGAAAAGTCTGCTATAGAAGCTATTAATAGACTATTGATAGTGAGTCTGTAAAATATAATTATTTATATGAATAAGAATCTATACCTTCTTAAGAAATATATTTTGGTAAAAATTATTTAGAAGATGATTGCCTCTACTAAGATACTTGCAATATAGATATATTTGTGAAATTAAAGCATATTATCCATTATAAAGAAACAGTTACTAATTAAAATGGTTAGAGAACAAATAGTTTTACAATAAAAGCATAAACATAACCTCATTAAAATGTGCTAATATTTTACCCAGTTTGTAGATATTAACTCCAATTCTTTTAAACAGCAGCAGATTTATTTATGGAAATTGCAAGCATAATGAGTTCAAATATTCTACTACATTCTACATAACACATTTACTGGCCAAAACACAGATTTTAAATTGGGAATATTGAGAAAATACTGCACATTTTTTATATAATCATGTCCTTTTGCTTTTTTAAATATTCTTTTTATATATTCATGTTCTGTTGCTTTTCTGGCAATAAAATCACTCTTGTAACCTGTGAATATTAGTATATAACTGAGGAGACATAAATAACGAAGAATCCATTTCATATTGTGAACATATTAAAATTGTTCTATGGTTTCTGACTACTGCCATCACTCTAAATCTTTCACGGGTGAATTTTCCTCTGTGGCCCTCAGCCATGTTGAGACATGCTTTTCCCATTCCATACTAGCAGCTATTCTTCTGCTGTTAGATCTCAGCAGTTCATAGGATATTTTAATATTTCTAACATGCAAAAACAGAGAAGGTTATATTAAATATTCACATACCACCAAAAATTAATTTACCTACCCCGACATGATTGTAATAATGAAGTTGCTGTGAATCCTTCCCATCCATATTTTTATTTTCTCTCATATATATCTATTCATAAAGAATAGAAGTATTATACCATATTTTTATTTTTTTCTATCATCATTGTGCTTTCAATATTTGGCCAATGTTGGTACATGAACATATAGTTCCTTTATTTTAACTCTTATGTAATATAATCACATATAAATGGTAATCTATATTGTTTTCCAATTTTTCACTATTAAAATCAATGCAGCTATTAACACCCATGGCAAATATATAAGAATTTCTCTACAGTGTATGTCTAGAACTATTAATATAATTACTAATATAGAATGCAAATTTTCAAAATTACTAGGTATTGCTAAATTGCCCTCTAAAGTAGTTTTACCAATTTATTCTTCCACCACCAGTATTTGATAATTTCCAATTCTCTATAACTTCTCCCATATTTTTTGCTGCCAGATATTTTCAATTTTTTTCTTATCTGATGAGACATAAAATTATATGTCCTTGATTTTTTTTAAATTTGTATGATCTTGATTACCTGTGAGCTTTAGCGTTTTCTTATTTATTGGCCATTTTCTTATGCCTTTTTCTAAACTCCTTGTTCCTATTCTTGGGTTTTTATTCTACTCAATAAATTGGTTTTCATTTCTTACTGATTACTTGAAGTTATAGGCCTGGAACCTAATCTTTTTGTTGTTATTTAAAAAGACTCAAGTGTATATAACACAAGTATCATTTTCTGATCTGTAACTGGCCTTTTAGCTTTTTCTTTTGATATGTAAGCTTTTAAGTAGTTGTGGTGTAGTCAAATTGATTCATCTTCTCCCTTTTGATTAGTGCTTTTTTTTTTTTCAGTATACTTTTAAAGAAATCACTTGCTATACCAAGGCAGAGTATATATGTATATATTCCCCTATATTTTCTATAAAATTTAAGCTATTCTTGCTTTCAATATCTACGTGTTTAAACTTGTCTACATTTTAGTTTGTTTTAAATATCAGCTACAAACCCAATTTATCTTTGTATTTGCATTACTTATTACTTCAATATCATCAATAATCTATCCTCTCCTCCCTGATTTTCAGTGCCATCTCATCTCATTAATTTGATGATTTATACGGTCAGTTTCTGAGACCTCTATTCTGTTTTGTAATAAAGGTACAGAAATAAATAACTAGATATAGGCATTTTATGGCTATTATTGCTACTTTGATTTTTTTAATTTAATATTTATCCATGTTTCTGAATTATAAAAAAGATTCTTCAATGATTCTTACATACAACAAAACTACTACTTCTAAAATCTGTCAGTAAGTCCTCTTGGATTTTCTATGTACATACTTATGCAACCAAAAATTTAGTTATTTATTTTCCATTCCCTACATACTTTTCTTACTTTATTGCATATGCTAGGACTTAGCTACAATAAATAGTAACTGACAGCATGCATCCTTAGGGGAGAAAACAGTATTTGTACTATCAATTTAATGTCTCAAGTCATAATATTAGTATATTTAGATGTTTTCTTCCTATGTTGATATTAAAAATTTATATTTAGAAAATTGTTCAGTTAGCCTAAGATTGCAGGTTATTTAGCATAACACATTTAAATTCTTCTCTCAGAATTAAAAAATCTCTACTAGATCTGAAATGATATCCCTTTTTATTTCTCATCTTGCCTATATGTGTTAATGTCTGCTTTTTAAATTGATCAATTTTACCATGGACTTGTCTATATTAACACCCTTTTCAAAAATCTGTCCTCTCTATTTTGTTAGTAATTTCTCCATTTTCTCTTTGCTATTTTATTACTTTGTGCTTATTCTTTTATGCTTTTCCTCTTCTCACTTTCACTAGAGGTTCTCTGCTGTTCCTCCTTTAACTGCTTGGGTTGAACCCTCTTTCATTTAGTTCCAAATGACTTTTCTGATACGTGCACTCATTTTTGGAAACTTTAATTTAAGTGATCACTGTATGCCACAAGTTTTTATATATATATATTATGTTCACTTATTTGGTTCTAAATGCTGTATGATATCTATTTAACTTTCTTCATTAACTCATGAATTATTTAGAAGTCAATTTTTCAATTTCCAGCTACATAGGAAATTTGGGGCTATTTTTTATAGTTGGTGCCACATTTTATTAAATTTATTTCATGGAATTCTGTGCTTCCTGTTTTGCAGTCACCTACAGTAACAATACCAATTCACATTTTTCAAGTATTTACCATGTGTTAGGCACTCTTCCAAACAGTTAATATGTTTTAACTTGTTAAAACTCACAAATACTCGAGGTACAATGATGCTCAATAATTTATGAATGAGGCTTCTGAGCCATAGCAAGGTAAAGTAACTTAACCAAGTAACACAGCTGGCAAGTGTTGGTGCTAAGACAAACTTTGTCAAACCCCATAGTCTGCTCTTATAACCGCCACAAAAAAACTGCCTCTGAATTTAGCGTGCTTGAGAAAATAGATATTTGCATTTGCAGAGCATGCAAGTCATACATGCATCTGTCATATGAGCTTCAGTGAGTTACTAAAGTCTATATTTTTTCTAAATATTTTCATCTGATTATTAATTTCTGAGATAATGTATTAACATCTATTTGGATTATAATTTTATCTTATTTTGTTAATGTTTTGCTTTGTAAATTCATTTTAGTTCATAATGCTTATTTTGATGAATTATCTTAATATTTCTTTTTATCTCTACTAATGGTTAACCATAAATTATATTTTGTCTGACATGAATTTACTGTACCACTGTTTTTTCTCTTTTTCTTCTAATTTACCTGGCATATCATTTTTCAATTATTTTATATATAATCATATACAAATGTATACTTGGTTAAGTTACTTTTTATTGCTATGTGTGTTTTTTTTTTTTTTTTTTTTTTTGCAGAGACAAAGTCTTGTTATGTTTTCCAGGCTGTTCTTGAACACCTAGCCTCAAGCAATCCTCCTGCCTCAGCCTCCCAAACTGTTGGGATTACAGGTACAAGCCACCATACCCAGGACATCAGTATCTTTAAAGATTTCCTTTCCATTTCATGCCTATCCATTTTACAGCTTCACTGTGATGTTTCTAAGCGGGCCTTGTTGCTCCTTCAGTCTGGGGATTCATTTCTTTACTATATAGCAGTTACCTACTTGGCTATTGCCTCTCCTTCATTCTTTCTATTTTCTTATTCTGGAATTCCTGCTTTAGATTTTTTATTCTATCTTCGACTTCTCTTTCATATTTCCATATTTTTATGTCTATGTATTCCATCATGGGTGATTTTTTTATAATTAACTTCAAACTCACTAATTATTTCATTAGCTGTCTGGTTCATTGTTTATCCAATCTACTGATAATTTTATTTCTAGGAATTTCATTTTAGTTCTTCATAACTGCCTATGAACCTTTAAGTCTATACCTATATACGTATATATCTATATATACATACCTATGTATTTATGCCTATATAGCTTGGTCTATACCTTTTAAAATATTAAATTTATTTTTAATGTCTCAGATTATTCTATATTTCTAGATTTGATTATTTGCTAAATATACTTCAGGCTGATTCATTTTCTGATATTGCAATTTGTTTTTTACTATGAGCTGTTGTACTTTTGTTTTGTTTTGGCAGTTGTTTTGCATGAAACCATTCCTACAATAAACCGCTCTATAGTACAATCAGTGGTCCCTTCTGCTGGGCCCCCATACATGTTATCAGTTATGGACCAATTTTTGCATTATTTTCTCTGCTTGGGATTCCTACACACTACTGTGAGCATAGTGTGAATTCAGAGCCTACTCTGGTACAGGGCACAGATGTGGTCTTGCCAACCCACAGCCCTGGGCAAATAACCAGTTTTCTTTCAGCTTCCTAAGGCTGTGGAGACTTTTTAGTATTATGTTTATGAACTAAGCAAAATCCTAGCTCTGAGATTTGCTCAGGGAGCTTGGCTCCAATTCTAAACCCAGCTTCAGCATCCAGTATTGATTTCTCATATCAAATTTTGATACTTCCTGAGCTCTCTTCACTGAGTTTCTTCTTTGTTTATAAAACTTGATTTCTCTTAGTTTCAGCCTTTCTAGGTATAGGAATTTTTTTAAATTATGCCTTTTCCAGTGTTGATATGATTTTGTCATGGAACAAAGAGCCTTTGGTGTCACCTCAGTTCTTCATATCACTTTTGATGTTTCCAAAGACATTCTTCCCCCTCTCCTTGTAGGAGATCTTGCTTAGGCTTTATTCCTCTAATCAAGAAAGAAAGAACTTGTTTTGTTTTGGTAAAAGCTCTATAGAGATATAATTCACATGTTACACAATTCACCCATTTAAAATGAATGACTCAATGGCTTTTAATATATACACAGCACAGATCATCTATCAAAATAACCAATTTTAGAATATCTTTATCACTCCAAAAAGAAGCCCTATTCCCCTTAGATATCATTCTTCAGTCATCCTGTTCCTCTCCCTCCACCTCCCAACCCAAGGCAACCTCTAATCTACTTTTTCTCTATATGGATTCACCCATTCTGGATATTCTACTTAAATGTACTCATAATAGGTGGTCCTTTGCAACTGGTTTCTTTCACTTAGCATCATGCTTTCAAGGTTTGTAGATGATGTAGCATCTATGAGTACTTCATTTCTTTTTATTGCCAAATAATATTCCATTGTGTGGGTATGCTGCATTTTATTTACCTGTTCATCAGTTGATGGATATTTGACTTGTTTCCACTTTTTCGCTAACATAAATGATGCTGCCATGAATATTCACGTTCAAGATTTTGTGTGTGTGCTTGGTTTCATCTCTCTTAGGTACACAGCTAGGAGTAGAACTGGTAGACTATATGATACTTTACTTAACTCTTTGAGAAATTGCCAGACTGTTTTTCAAAGTGGCTATACCATCTTATATTCCTGCCAGCAATGTATGACATTTCCAATTTTTCCACATCCTTGCCAAAACTCATTATCTGTCTTTTTTTATTATAGTCATCCTAGCAGGTGTGAAGTGGCATCTAATTATGGTTTGGATTTTCAGTTCCCTAGTGACTAATGGTGTTGAGCATCTTTTCAGGTTCTTATTGGCCGTTTCTATACTTTTCTTTGGAGAAATGTTTGTTCAAATCCTTTATTCATTTTTTTCATATATATATAATACATATATATATATATATACAGTGTGTGTATATATATGTATATGTATATATAAAAATACATATATGTATATGTGTATATATAATATATATTATATATATATATATTATATATATATGTATTATTGCACTTTAGGTTCTGGGGCACATGTGCAGAACATGCAGGATTGTTGCATAGGTACATATATGGCAATGTGGTTTGCTGCCTCCATTCCCGTCACCTATATCTGGCATTTCTCCCCATGTTATCCCTCCCCAACTCCCTACCCCTACTGTCCCTCCCCTAGTCCCCCCCCAACAGACCCCAGTGTGTGATGCTCCCCTCCCTGTGTCCATGTGTTCTTATTGTTCAACACGCGCCTATGAGTGAGAATATGTGGTGTTTGATTTTCTGTTCTTGTGTCCATTTTTAATTGGGTTGTCTTTTACAGAGTTGTAATGGCTCTTTATATTTTAGCTACAAATGCCTTATCAGATATGTGATTTGTAAATATCTTCTCTTATTCTGTGAGTTTTCTTTCACTTTCTTGCTGGTTTCCCTGGAAGCATGAAAGTTTTTAATTTTGATGTCCCATTTATCTATTTTTTCCTTTTATTTCTTATGCTTTTTGGTAGCATGTCTAAGAAACCATTACCTAATCTAACATGACAAAATTTATACATTTTTTTTATTCTAAGAGCTTTATGGCTCTAGATCTTATGTTTAAGTCTTTAATACATTTTGACTCAATTTTTATATGGTTTGAGAACAGTGGTAATTTTTAAAGTAGTTACCACCTGGAAAAGTCTTCTCTAAATTAAAGACCTGACAAGAAAATGACATGATTTGGGGGCATACTATGCATAACTGCTATCACAGCAATATTAGAGAATATGAGACATCAGCCTTCCTGATACTTTGATCTCTTTAAGAAGCATGGAATTATAAAATCTTAGTTCAAAGTCATTGATTTTCTTAAATATTTCTAGGTGTGTGTTTCTCTATGGTTAACAGAACTTTAAAAAGCCATTATTGTGGCAATTTTGATATAAAGGAGGCAGTGCTGTCCCACCAATAACTAAACAGTTTAGCAAGTTCTCACCAACCTGAGTCACTAGTATGAAGGGCTCTGAAGAAATAAAAAATCATTTACAGAGGCTGATTTCTTACAGTGCCCCAATGCAGCCTTGTTCCAAACATTCACTGTTGTGATTTACAAGAAAAGAAAGAAAGAAAGTAAGTAAATCGGGCACTTTCTTATCCAAACCACTGTAGATTTATTGGAAATTTAGTTGTATTGACTGGAGACTTTTAAAAATTTCTGGAAATTGATGTCAATATTTTCAAGTAATGAATTGCCAGCAAATAAGAAAAAGCAGAGATGCTTTATAACATGGTAAATCCCAATTAAGTAATTATTGTCTCCATTTCTTTCTATATTACAATATCCAAAAAATGAGACGTTAAAGGAGGAAGAGAGAAAAAGATCCTATCAGAAGGGTCAGTTGGAACAAATAATCATAATAATGCCAACAGATAAATGAAACGAGTGAAAGAAGATCATGAAAGCCAGAGAAGAACAGAAATGAGAGGACAGAGGTGGAAACTGAGGTGAAAGGAGGAGAGAAGACATGAAACCCAGGAAAAGATATTATCTTCTACCTGTTTTACAAAATGTGCAGTGTTTGAACTAGGGCCAACATCTTAAGTGAGATTCAAGCAAAGTAATCAATCAATAATGAATCTAAAAGTATTTATAAAGTGCCTCAATATTAGTAACAGCTTACAGCAGAAAAATTATGTGATCAGAACCTAAGGATAGTTATCCATCATAAAATGTTACTTCAGAGGAAAAATGAAGTATGAAAATAAAGGTGTGAATTCTGGCAGAGAATTCATAACATATGTCTATGTAAGACATAGAGCTTGGCCATCATCCGCTGGGCCCTTAGCTCTCGGGCTGTTGGGTGAGTTGAGTGCTTTCAGGCACAGGGCCAGGTTTAGGCCCTGATGGCAGCAATCCCCCTCCTACCTGTGACGTATCCAAGCCAGACCCACTGGGCCTCAGCTCTGCAGATCACAGCTGAGCACCCACCATGCCCAGGTTAAGCAACACCACTATGTGAAGGTCATGGAAGGCTGGGAGAAATACAGCAACCCCAACCCAAAAGAGGCATCAAGAGTTGGAAGAATGGGCCATATGGACTCAAGCTCAAGCTGCTCAGCCTCAGGCTATGGAGCTGTGCAGATCCCAGATCTGAGGTTACCACTGTGTCCCTAGTGAACGAGATGCCACTCTGTACTGTCCCTTAAGGGGCCTGGAAAATGAGGTGAGACCAGAAAAGTTGGTTAGAGTAATCAGCACCATGCCTTGACGTTGGAAGAGAGAAATGGTAGAACAATGTGTGGCATTTGGCAAACAGAATGTGCCTGCCACCCTTTGGGAAGATTAACTAGCCATTAATAGAAGACCAGAGTATACACACATACCTCAGAGATACTGCACGTTTTGTTCTAGACTACCACAATAAAGTGAGACACAAGAAATTTTTGGTTTACCAGTGTACATACAAGTTATGTTTACACTGTACTATATTAGTATACAATAGCATTATATCAGAAAAACAATGTGCATGTCTGAATTTAAAAATACTTTATTGCTAAAAATGCTTTCAGCATGAGCTTCAGCAAGTCACCTTTCTGCTGGTGGCGGTTCTTGCCTCAGTGTTGATGGAAGCTGAATGATCAGGATGGTGGTTGCTGAAGGCTGGGGTGGCTGGCGAAATTTATTTAAATAAGACAACAATGAAGCTTGCTGCATTGATTGACTCTTCCTTTCACAGAAGATTTCTCTGTAGTATGCGATGCTGTTTGACAGCATTTTACCTACAGAAAAACTTATTTCAAAATTGGAGTTCAATCCTCTCAAATCTTGCCACTGCTTTTATCAACTAAGTTTATATGAAGTTATCAATCCTTTGTTGACATCTCAACAATGTTCACAGCATCTTCACGAGAAATAGATTCCATGTCAAGAAGCCACTTTCTTTGCTCATCCATAAGAAACAACTCCTCATCTGTTCAAGTTTGATAATAATATTGTAGCAATCAAGTCACATCTTCAGACTCCACTTACAATTCTAGTTCTCTGGCTATTTCTACCACATCTCCAGTTACTTCTTCCCCTGAAATCTTGAACCCCTCAAAGTCATTTATAAGAGTTGAAATCAATTTCTTCTAAGACTATTCTGCCCTCTTCCCATGATATATTGACTTATTTCCATGAATCTTAATGGCATCTATAATTACGAATTTTTTCTATAAGGTTTTCAATGTACTTTTCCCAGATCCATCAGAGAAGTCACTATGTATGGGAGCTATAGCCTAATGAAATGTACTTCTATAATAACGAAGTTTGAAAGTCAGAATCACTCCTTGATCCATGGGGTGCAGAATGGATACTGTGTTACCAGATATGAAAACAGCGTTAATCACTTTGTACACTTCCATCAGAGCTCTGGAGTGACCATGTACATTGTCAATGAGCAGTCATGTTTTGAAAGAAAACCTTTTTTTCTGGGAAGTAGGTTTCAATCATGGGCTTAAAGTATTCAGTAAATGTTGTTACAAGCAGATGTGCTGTCATCCAGGCTTTGTTATTCTATTTATAGAGCACAGGCAGAGGAGATTTAGCATAATACTTAAGAGCCCTACAATTTTCAGAATGGTCAATGAGCATATGCTTTCACTTAAAGTCACCAGCTGCATTAGCCCCTAACAAGAAGGTCAGCTTGTCCCTTGAAGCTCTGAAGCCAGGTATTGACTTTTCCTCATAGATAGGAGAAGTCCTAAATGGCATCTTCTTCTACACTGAAAATCTAATGTTTACTGTATCTGCCTTGATCAGTGCTCCTAGGTCTTCTGGATAACTTGCTGCAGCTTCTACATCAGCACTTGCTGCTTCACTTTGTGTGTGTTTTTTTGTTATGTAGACAACTTCTTTACTTAAACCTCATGAAATAACATCTTCTAGTTAGTTATTTTCTTCAGTAGCTTCCTCATCTCTTTCAGCCTTCAAGAAACTGTAGAGAATTAGGGTTTTGCTCTTGATTAGGCTTTGACTAAAGGGAACATTGTGGCTTGTTTGATCTTCTATTCAGACCACTCAAACTTTCTCCATATCAGCAGCAAGCCTGGTTCACTTGCTTATCATGTGTCTGTTCCTTGTAGCAGCACTTTTAATTTTCAAGAATTTTCCCTTTACATCTACAGCTTGGCATTCTGTTTGGCACAAGAGGCCTACCTTGAGGCCTACCTTTAGGCCTACATCAGCTTTCCATGTGCCTTCCTCACTGTGCTTCATCTTTTCTAGTTTTTTATTTAAAGTGAGAGATACATAACTCTTCCTCTCACTTGAACATTTAGAGGTCATTGTAGGGTTATTAATTGGGCAAATTTCAATATTATTGTGGCTCAGAGACTAGGAAAGCCTGAGAAGAGGGAAAGCAGTAGGGGAATAGCAGGTTGCTGAAGCAATCAGAACACACACAAAATTTCTCAACCACAGATAGGATTTGTAGTGCTCCCAAACAATTTCAGATTCCTGAAAACAGATCACTCTAACAGATATTACAATAAAGAAGTTTTAAGTATTGTGAAAATTACAAAATGTGAAATCAAAACACTGAGTGAACACATGCCACTGGGAAATTGGCGCTGATAGATTTACTTGATGTAGGGTTGCCACAGATCTTCAATTTGTAAAAAATAAAAAACCTGCAAAGTACAATAAAATGAGGTATGCTTGTAGCATATGAAAGAGCTGCACTCAAGTTCCCCCCCACCCAATTTTTTAGAGGAAAATTTATTTTGCTATATCTGAGCCTTCTGGATGTAAAAAAGTTCTAATATGTGCTAGAAAACCCCACGTCTTGTGAATGTCTTATTTTAAAAGAGGAAGAAAGGAGAAATCATAGGAAAGAAATGTCTTCTGAAAATGACTTTTGACTTCTGAATGTAGAATTGTTAGCCTGCCTCTAGAAGTGACACCAGGAACCAGATAAGTCCATGTCCACTCAGTGGGTTTTAGAGGAGATGGAGCAGAAGTCCATAAAAAGGAATAGAATGGTTCTCTATGCCTATGCCAAACTGGTCCTATTTTTAACATATTTTCTTATTATACTCATTGTCCTGTGTATGCATTTTATTCCTAAAAGGGTACGAATAGTTAACAATGTTAAGTACTTTTTTGAAACATCGAGTCTTTATAGAAAGATTGCCTTATAGTTGTTTAAGGTAGTGATAATAAAAGAGCACATTTTATAAATATCCTTTTGTTAAAATTCATATGAAATTTGTCTTTTGGAAATGAAATAACCAAATCACATTTTTGAGCGGTATACATTGTATGTGTCCACTAGTTCAGGGAACAAGGGGGAAGAAAGGGGAGGAAAGGGCTCCATGCCAGCATTTTATAGTAAGCCAAGATTAGCTGTCTCGTCCTGAATGTTCTATACATTATATTTTACTTTATTCTCTATGTGGTATATGAAATGGACAAATGAGTCAATTTTACAACATGTTGTCTTTAAATAGCCTGCCAATAAATGACCAAAGTACAATTTGTAAACTATTTTGTACATTTTGTGTTATATGGTAAAGACTGTCTTCTGAAAACAACTTGAGGACATAAAATTAAATCCATCTCTAAGCATTATAGATACTTGTACACACAGTAAACACTAGAAGTGTTAAATTAAAAGGACAGTGTTAAATAAAAGAGACAACTTTGTGGTTGATCATGATAAACTAAAATACTACTAATACATATGATTCATAAGATGTGTTAGGTTTGTGGGTTCAAAACACCCTTTATATCATTTGCATGAAGTATATGCAGACATTGCTGGCCCGCACCCAAGGACCCTCACAGAGTAAACTTGTGTATGTCTATAAGTGACCTGGGTGTTTGGCTTGTGGCTTGGCATGAAAGCTGCTTCTGCTCTTGATCTTTGCGTGTGCACAGAACGGAAGAAAGGAAAGGGACTCTGCTGTTCTTGGGAGAACTTCAACTCTCTGTCTTTACTTTTGAGGATGATCAAACTCTTCAAAGGGCTGTTCTGGCCTCTTATTTCCTGCTTTCCTAATCTTTCCCCTTTTTCCTCTTCTTTCTGAAGTGCTAAGAAAGTTTGGGAAGCAGGAGGACACATGCTTAGGATCATAGGGAAAAAGCCATTCATATTCCATTGTTTCATCCAGATCTCTTTGTCTTACCCAGATGCTATTTCCCAGCACCAAAAGGAATATTTGGAGTATGAACTCTTTCAGCTGCTAAGATGCTGTTTAGAGCACCCTAAATAGCAATCACCTAAATAAATGAAGCTTCTATTTTAAAATTAAAGGGACTCTAGCACTTTAACCTGTTTGGTACAGTGTTTTTGAAGTATGGAAAATAACCCTCACCTCCTTTTGAGGCCATGTTAACATTTTTGAAACTGTGCATTATTCTTTTCAGTAGATAATACATTTAAGGTCAGAACTATACTAGAATATCCAGATTCCCTGCAGTTGGTGTTCTGCCACTGAAACCTCAAAACCAGATACTCTCAGCAGTGTACTGCATATATTACACAGGTGCATCAAAGATTTATCACTTCTCTTGGTCCACCTCCGGGGAGCATTTCATCATCGAAGAAAATAACTAAACTCATTTGAGCCACTCTTTAATTTTTAAAATGAAAATCTATATCCATCAGCATATGTCATAGTTTCAGAGTAAGAAAAATAAGAACTTTTGTGAAATACTTTTTCTATAAACACGATTACAAAGCACTGAAATTATAAATAACATTTATTTTATATTAATATAAAGAATTTAGCAAATTCCCAATATTATGCTAGATGTTCATATTCTCTACTACAGTTTAAAATACACACCCGCACATACATACACACACATACAGTTTTACAGATGCATTTTTCTTCTTCTGGAATGTGTTGCTATTGCTTCACTTTTGACAATTTTCATTGGGGAGTACTTTTCAACTTAAATTGTGTCTGCACAGTATACTCAATTTGGCTTTCTGATGAAATTGACAGGTCAATTCAAAAACAACCATATTCATTGCAATTTTTTTCTATTCTGAACATGACCAAATCCACTGAGCATATTAGTTTCCCTTAAAACTAGAGAACTTTTTAAAATTTAGGCTTGATAGAAGTAAAACTTATTTTAATAACTGAGGAGAAAAACGGCTGATGCTTATAAAAACTGTGTATCAGATTTTGGCCTAAGTGTTCCATATCTATATTATTTAATTTAACTTTCACAAACCCTTATATAGTAGGTACTAATATTAATTCCTGCCTGAGAAACCTAACATTCAGAGAGTAAAATAACTCCCCTAAAGTTGCAAAGCTTCCTAGGTTACCTGAACACAGGAAGTCTAGCTCCGAATTCAAATGCCCAATCCCTATCCTAACCAACCTCTCAAGAATGAGCACACGTAGGATAAGCAGAAAAGTATCATTAGTTCAAATCAACTGGATGTAACTGAGGGTGAGTAAGCCAAAAATATGAATCTCTCAGTTCCTGGCTTTACCTTTTCCAGAGTTTTCTTTGTCTTGAGCCATATTCTATGTTCAGGCTCTCAACATGGCAAGCTATTGGGCTGAGACACCTAAAAAATGCATCCATGATCTCAAAAAATAATTGGCCTAGCCTATTCCAAATGCATCAAAAATCTGCTAATTATCATAACAGAATTATGTGGACATTCAAATTGTTTTTAAAATTTTATATTCCAAGTCAATATTTTGTAAACATTTTAGAATTAATAATAGTCTTATTCTTAATGGGTTACCTCTGCTATGATTATTAAGAAAAATATATAGAGATGTGAAATTTGCCTGGATATATTTTTGTTTCTGAGGAAGTGTTGGTCACTTTCATTCTTTAAATATCATTTGAGTTGTTAAATTCCCATATATTTTAGCTCTGTCCTCTTTCCCAAGTTTCTTCTCTAACTGCCTGATGGAATTCTTCACCTGGATACCCATCATGATTTCAGAATCAACATTCCTGCAGCCTTTAAGTCATTTTGAATTAAATGCATTCTCAGTGATTAAAAGGAACGTGCATGACTGGGGTAAAAAAAACTTTTTAAATTATAAATTTTCTGACACAAATTCAGATATGACTCATATAAGTCACTGAATCCTAACCTCAGTCATCAAATATAGAATTCATCCAGTCTACTTGCTTCATTTTACAAAGAGGCTCAAATCCTGAAACTGTGACTTGTTCAAGATCATCATGAATTTGTAGTTGAGTTGCAACTAGAATCTTGAATCCTGATTTAAATAATAATAATTGCTGTTATTTTTCCACTGGGCATACCGTGACTCAGATGTCATACTGATATTTTACTTTCATTATCTCATTTAATCCTCAACACTGTCCTGTAAGGCCAGCATTTTTATCCCATATTACAATTGAGGAAAGGAAAGTGAACCCATTTATTCAGGTTCACAAAACTAGAAGAGTCAGAATCCCAAACCATGTCTATCGCACTCCAAATTCCCTTGCTTCGGTAAGCTTCTCTAGGCCGATGTTCCTTCTACATTACCCACTTTCTTCCTATGAATGCAAATTGCGTAAACAAAGAAGTACATATGACCATTTTAACTGTTTAAAACTCCATGTCATAGGACTCTCCACATTAGAATCAATGTATTAACGACCACACATTTTACACAAATGCTATGAATCCTCAAGGTGTTCCAACTTATAAAATATGTCTGCAGATCACAAGGTGGCCAAGTTACTTTATGATGCCTTGTATTCTGTCAGTAATTGGATATCATATATTTAAGTTCTATTAAACTGCTTATTAAAATGTCCAGTGCCTCTTTTCCTGCATGGCCACAAATATTGTCACTATAAAGTCATCACCTTTCAGTTTCATGACAACTCAAGATATTTTAAACTATTTTAGAAAGTGTCAAAATAATTAAAAACTAATTCATTTAGATAACTTATATTTGGAAATAGACATATTCTATATGTTAATTTGAATTTGGAATAAGTCAAAGAAGAGATATAAAATGTCTTTAAATACTATTACAACTATAAGTAATCAAAGAGGGAAAAAAAAACAAACATAACACATTGTTAAAGGGCCAGAATAATAGGAAGAACTTAATTAGGTAGTAAGCAATACATACTTCCTCACCTATATAATATTAAAGACTTTGGAATATCCACAGAAGCAACTGTGAAAACCTCTTAGACCATCCTCTGGGTTGATGCCTCCTTAAATCAATGGGATAAATACCAAAAATCTTCTCCAATAGCAATCCAATTTAAGAAGTCACTATAGGTATGAATAGCAATTATATGTTCCCCATTGTGACTGAATGTATCATGTGAGCCATCTACAAAATCAATTATTTAACAATTCAGTTCATTTCATTAAGACAACCTTAATAAAAGGATCAAAAGAATGATCATCTGATTATGTCATGCATAATAAGTCAGTAACTATCAAAAACTATTGTTTTCATTCTACCTCTGCGGTCATTGCCTTAGGTCAGACACCATCACCTCTCACCCGAATTAACTTGTTAAGTCTTTGTGTGTGTGTGTGTGTGTGTGTGTGTGTGTGTTTTGAGATGGAGTCTAGCTCTTGTCGCCCAGGCTGGAGTGCAATGGCTCCATCTCAGCTCACTGCAACCTCTGCCTCCTGGGTTCAAGTGATTCAGTCTCAGCCTCCTGAGTAGCTGGGATTACAGGTGCCCACCACCACATCCAGCTAATTTTAGTATTTTTAGTAGAGACAGGGTTTCACCATGTTGGTCAGACTATTCAACTCCTGACCTCAGGTGATCCACCCACCTTGGCCTCCCAAAGTGCTGGGATTACAGGCATAAGCCACTGTACTTGGCCAACTTATTAAGATTTTAATCGGTCTCCCTATCTTCAGTCTCACCAACCCCACATTACCCTTTAATGACTTCACATCGCCTAGAAAATAACTAGGCACTTATTTTTGTGCTCTGGTACAAAAATGCCTTTGTCTGTTGCCACACTGGCCATTATTCCATGGAAAACCTGCTTTCCAGCTGTGTTGAATTCAGTAGTATTCACAGACCCAATACAATTTCTTCCCTTTAATGTGACGTTTATCCTGAAAAGAGTGCTTTTCCTCTCACTCGCTGTATCATCTGGTTGACTTATCCTTGAACATCCTACTCAAACTTTACTTTCCCCAAGCAAAGCTTTCTACAACCTCCTCAATGCTGAGCTGCCCTTCTCTGTGCTCCTTTTGCAATAGCTACCAAGCCATTTCTTACACAATGGCATTTACTGTCTCCTCTCCCAGAACAATTTCTTGAGGCCAGAAACTATGTCTTTATTATCTTTGATTCCTAGTATCTGAGTGTCTGGAATGTGGAAAATGTTCCACTGATGTTTGTTGCAAGGATGAATAAATGAAATAAATCAGTATTTCCTAAAATTGCCTGACCTTAAGGAATATCTCAGGTGCTAATTAAAAATGCAGATCCCCAAGCTAAGATTTATATTGACCAGTTTGAATTGAAGCAGAAGATTTTGTACATTTATTAAGTACCACAAATGATTTTCATAAAGAGGAAACTAAGAGAATTTAATCATGAGAGACAGGAAAATCTATGTCTTTGCATGAAATTTCTCTGTCCTCTGTCCATGGGTTACTTGTCTTTGAGGTATCCATGAGGATACTCCCCAACCTTTATCTGATACCTATGTGTGCTGTGCAAGAAAAACAAAAAAGTTTTTCATCATAATAAGTGCATGAGGGTAATCTATCCTTAGCTCAGAATATAAACTCAGCAAGGGGCTTAGTTATGATTTCAACATTCTTTGTATTCTTTCAACTATTGTTTTCTATGTGGCCTAAAAATGTCATGACTCAGAGTAGTTATTTATAGAATTGCTTCAAAATTTTATCTAAACCGCTATAATTTCACACCTGGCATTGAAACTAACTAGTTTGCCTGCAAGAACTCCACTTACTTGGCAAATACAGTCCTTCCTGAGACTAACTTATTGTGTAATGCTTCATCCTATAACTCTAGGAATATAAACTTTTTCCAAAAAAAAAAAGTCTGTGTTCCATGTTGCCTCTACTCAGCATACCTTACTCCTAAATTCTTGCAATATTTTTTCCACCACTCAGAGGAAACTTTTTCTCTGAAAGTCACTAAGAAGCTCTGAATTACCAAATCTAACAAACTTTTTTCCCAACCCACTGGCCTCAAACTAACAATAAGAGGCAAGCCTTTCTTCAATGCCCATTCCTTGTGGAATTCCTGGATTTCCTATTTATCTCTCTGCAACTTTTTGGTCTCCTTCATACACGTATTCTTTTGTTTTGCCTGGTTCTAAATATGTTTGTTCTATTTTGAGAACTAAACTTGTTGGCCTAGCAGTTAAGTGCTTTGAAATTTGCCAAGCTGTTTGGATCTTATCACACTCAGCTCCTCTCCATGTATCCTAGGGCTTGAGCCAGCACTAGTCAGATGTGGTGTGTAGTCTAATCAAAATTAAATAGAATAAAAAATTCATCACACTATGCACATGTCAAGTGTTCAACAGCCATATGTGGCTAGTGGGTACCATATTGGACAGAATGTTTATACAACATTGCCTTCATGGAAAAAAGTTCTATCGGGCAGTGCTAGTCTAGACAACTGGACTATTCAAATTTCTCACCTCTACACTTTAGCTCATTTGATTCTCTGTTTATCTGAAATGCTGTCCACCAACCATATCTCTTCCTATTGAAATATGTCTCATTCTTCAAGATTTATTCTGAATATTTACCTGTCACCAAAGTCTTTACTATTCACTCTAGCTGAAAGTATGGCAGCCCACCTATGAACTCTCAAAGTTGTTTATACTACTCTTATCCATGTTGTTTTGTTCTGTCATTGCTGGTGCAAATGCCTGCTTTCCCTCATTAGAGACACAACGTTTGAAGAGTTGATTTATAGTTGCCAACTGTCACTGAGCACTTTGAACATGTGGAGTTAGGTGCTTGATCGTGGTTCTCACATTCTCATAACTCCTCTATGAAATATATGATGTTTTATCACATTCACGTTAAACATACTGGGATTTACAATGATGAAACATTGAACAAATTAAGGTCTCAGGACAGGAGGTCACAGGGTGAGAAGCCCTGAATTTCTCTAGGTGGGTTTCACTCCAAATCCCATGCCCTTACAGGGGAACACACTGCTTCTCGAGATCTCATTTACCATATTAATACCCACCCCACATGCTTCCTAACGCTAGGCACACTCCATTTGTGAATGAGTGGATAGATGACTAGTACCTTATATGCTTTAAGGTCATTTATTATTCATAAAACTTGTTGACAGCCATACTTGATTTCCAAATGATTTTCCCAACATCTATGAGGCAGCTCTACAGAAAATGTTATCTCCATTTCACAGAGGCTGAGACAGTTCAGAGTCCTCCTGAAGCTCACATTGCTGTTTAGTAACAGGGATAGTCAGGACTTCAGCCCATGTGTTCTGCCTTCAAGTTCAACCAGCCTTTCTTTGAAACCCTCTGTGAGTTTGAAATTCGTCAACAATCAGCAAAGGCTCAAAGTGTTGTATCTTAATATATTATTTTCTTTCTTTTTTTATTTTTTGTATTTTTTATTTTTTTTGAGCCAGAGTCTTGCTCTGTTGCACAGGCTAGAGTGCAGTGGAGCCATCTTGGCTCACTGCAACCTCTGCCTCCCAGGTTCAAGCGATTCTCCTGCCTCAGCCTCCCTAGTAGCTGGGATTACTGGCATTTGCCACCACGCCTGGCTAATTTTTTGTACTTTTAGCAGAGATGGGATGGAGTTTCACCGTGTTGGTCAGGTTGTTCTCAAACTCTTGACCTCAACTTACCCACCTGCCTTGGCCTCCCAAAGTGATGGGATTACAGGCATGAGCCACCACATCCAGCCTTAAGATACTGTTTTCTAAAACTTTCCCTTTTTATTGTTTAAAAAAAATAATGAGGTCAGGTGTGGTGGCTCACGCCAGTAATCCTAGCACTTTGGGAGGCTGAGGCAGATCACCTGAGGTTAGGAGTTTGAGAACAGCTGGTGAAACCCCGTCTCTACTAAAAATACAAAAATTAGCCAGGCACGGTGGCAGGCCCCTGTAAATCCCAGCTGCTCGGGAGGCTGAGGCAGGAGAATTGCTTGAACCCTGGAGAAGGCTGTAGTGAGCTGAGATCACGCCATTGCACTCCAGCCTGGGTGACAGAGTGAGACTCCATCTTGGGTGGTTGTATGTGGGGGAGGGGGGCCATGATGAGGCTTAATTGTTTATGTCCAAGGGAAGGGGAGAGGCAATTTAGTCAGGTTTTCAATGCTGTTAAATAGCCACATATTTCAATCTTTATCATATTGATTTTGCTTAACCCTATTAGGATAACTTGTTTACATTAAACAAAATTCTGGGAATGTTAATTAGCAATTTAGCTATGAATATGCATGATTATTTTTAAGTCCACTAATATTATGCATGGGTCTTATCTGTAATTATATCTAAATGTTCTCTTTTTTTCTTTCCCTCTCTCTTTCTCCTTCAGGAAAGCCATTTAAAACACATTTGGGAAATGTTTGAAAATTTTAATTCTATTACTCTTATTTCCAGAATTTTCTTAAATATTTTATGGCTATAATTATATTTTCCTTCTCAAGGCAAAGCACTACATCACCACATATATTATCCTATTTGTCGACAAAATGTGAGATTCAAGGAATTAATTTTACACCAGTTAAATAACAGAAGAAAAAGTTATTCTGTATTTTCTTCTTAACTAATTTTCTCATATCCTTAAATGGTTTGTTATTTTGTGGCTATCTGAAATTATATTTAAGGGTGAGTATTATACTTCCATTTGTTTCACATCCAACTTGGAGCATCGTGCATTTGTATATACATATAAGGTTAGTCAGGGTGAGAGACAGGATTAAACTCATCTAGTTTTTGTGCCCTCTCTCAGTCACAATGCAGTCTTTACAAACCCTTTTTCCTCTAACCAGAAAAACTGAAAAGGTGTCTAAAAAACAATTTGCCCCAAGACAACCCTTCCAGCAAGATCTGTTTCAAACCCAGGCCTGCCTCATGCCAAAGTCTATGACCTTTTCACTATGAATGACCAAACGGTTGAATAACTGTTAAATAAGTCTCTTGGGTAAAACATAAACGTGTCTGATGCCCATTCATTAAAATGCTTATTAGATGAATAAATAAATAAACAAATGGATGGATGGAGCTCAATACACATCAGCTCATTTGCTTCCACACCAAAAGAGAACATTTTCAAATAAACATTACAGGAGGAATACATGATTAGGAAAATGCTTCAGCAACGATTTGGCTTTTATAGGATTACTCGCCCCAAGTTCAATAGTCTTAATGCACATGAAATTTGCTTGAAGTCTATAATGCCCTTGGATTTCAAGCTGAGGCATCTGATCATCTGGAAACTAAAAATTAAGGATCCGAAATATTGTTAACTAAATAGATTGCACTAAAATTAGCCTCTTAGGACTTAAAGTGCTTCCACATAAAGTCCAAGAGACAGAAACGAGAATGATGTTCCCTACAACCAAATATTGCCTTAATTCCAAATTTAGCTTCTGCCACTTGATCTAACGTTACATGAAGGCATATGGGCCCTCTGCATGTAAAGAACTTAGACCAATTTAAAGCAAATGCATCACATGGGCAAGAATGCAAATTCCAATAGTAGTAATGTATCTTTCACTACTTATTTCATTCCTTATTTTTCATACTTAACATTTTGTAAACCTGCCTGCAATCACTTTACACTGGCTTATGTTAACAGCCTTTTAACTATTCTCCTTACTGTCACCCTTTTTTCCCAATTCCACTGTTCCTACAAATGGTTGCTAGAAAAATATTCCCCAAACACAGCTTTTATCACAGGCTCAAAAACCTATCACAGTTCTCTGATGCCTGGTATATAAGACTCTTAAAGTCTTTCCCTCTTCTCACCAGCCTAGTCTCTCCCCAAGGCAGGTTCTCTAGGAAGAAACAATTTTTTGCTATGCCCTGTATTTTCTTATCTTATTTTCTTATCTGTACCTTTTGGCATGCTAGTGATCCTAATACAGAGCTCTCAAACATACTTTGCAAATTATCTTTGACATATTTTCATATGGGTGTAGCATCAGCCTCTGTATTAATCAGGGTCCCAGAAAAAAACAGAATTCATCCCAGAGTGTTCAAATAAAGATATTTTAATAAAGGAGTTATTTGCATAAATTATAGGCAGACTTAAGGAGCAAACAAGATGGCAGGGCACCCAAAGAGTAGCAATGGTGAGAATATAATATTACCCCTAGGATAAATAATCAAGGAGAAGGAATCATGTTTCCCTAGAAGTCCTGCATCAGAAGAGGTACAGAGGAGGGCAGGGTGAAGGGAGTTGCATCCTGAAAGGACATGATCACAGCCAGTGCACAGGGCCAAAGTAGGACATGAAGAGGAAATATCCTGACTTCTTTCTCTTCCTGCCTTCCAATATCCTGCTAGAACCTTCCATAGGCACAACCCAAGATGAACACAGAGAGCAGAGAGTCCCAGTTATGCAAGTGATAAGGGTCAGCTTCCCAGGACACAGGAAGGACATGGAATAGTGCTGAATGGATGAGGGGCATGGCAAATGGGGAACAATCTGCACAGTCTGAGATATACTGTAGCCTTCTAGAGAGTGGCAATTTCTGAGATATCCCATATTTGGAGTAAGAGAACAGCCACAGACCTCACTCTATGTGTCACTTTGAGCAACTTTGCTTAGTTAGAGGCTATTTCCTTACCTTTAATATAAGAGTAATGCTCAGTTTGTATAATTGTCCCAGACATTCCATGAAAAAATGTGTATAAAATACCTTGTCCAATAAGTACTAAATAAATGATAACTACTGCTGTTACTGACTAAATGAAAATTAAATATGTATAAATATTAAACCTCTTACAAAACATGTAATAATAAAAGAATGAGTCATAAAAGACAAGAATCAGTGAGTGTTAATGGTCATCTTTGTTGCTCACCTCTACCCTCCATCCCCTGGCCTTAAAAAATATGGCAGGACATCTTCTGGACTTGGCAGGCAGACGATTTTATTTTACACTAGCAACTTGGATGCCATTCCTCTTCCTTCCACTCAGTAACAGACGGTGCCCTGGACAGCAGTGACATCTGCAGCCCCAAGGGAGAAGGGTCAGCACAAATTTTAATTTTGCTTTTGGTTTGGGGCTTTAAGTACACAAACGGGTTTTGTTTTTCCCCTGTCAGTTTGCATCTAGCTTCTCATCTGACATTTTTTTAATGCTTTATGTATTTGGATTGACCCAGAAATTTCTAGCTTCAGGTTTTTGCTTATTTTGCTCTGTCTCTAATTCAACCTCCTTGATTTAAAAATAAAAGGCAAAAGAAAACATGAACAAATATTCTACTTGTCATTTCTGTATCATAAGGGGGTAAGGAAGAGGTCACTGTGTTCTTTTTGAGCTTCTTCTTATTACAATATATTAATATTTGAATATTTTTAATAACAAGAAACAATACTAGGGATAACCTGTAAAAATCTGAGTATAATTTGAATCACCGATAAATAAAAACTTAAAAGCTGAGAGGAGAACATTTATAAAAATTGTTATGTTCATTGATAAGGAATTAGATTCTAGACTAATAGCTGCTATGAAGAAAATACATACATACATACATACATACACACATACATACATAAAGCTTTATTCTTAGAAGGTCAAGTATCTACACCAAATGTTTCATCCTCCAGAGTTCAATTTCAGGGAAATCTCCACAATAGGAGAGTCTCTTGATGTTTGTTGTGGCCACATTTGGAGCCATCAAAATTTCCTCCTCAGGCATCTCACAGAGAAAAAGCATCTACCCCTAAGAATGTGAAATAGTATCCTCATTACTTAGTTGATTACTCATCAACCTTAATAGCATTTGTAATTCGCCTTTACCCTGGGGCAGTTTTCAAAGGTCACAGAGAACGCTACAGGCTGTATCTATATGACAGTTTGATCAAAATAGAACTAAAGGCTGGCCTCAGGTAGCTATTTCTAATATGAGTTGGTCACAGGACAATGAAAACTACAATTCATGCCCAGATGTTCTCCTTGGTCAAGGGGAGACTGACTAGACAGAGTCAGAACTTAACGGTCATTTCTGATTGGCCTCCATCCAGAGTATGACAACATTCAAGAAGCTTTGCAGATAAATAATGACGCAACTAATTTAGGTGTTTAGATAAATTATTCCAAGTCTCCTTCATCTGCTTAGGCCTGATTTTCCTGGGCTACATAAATACCCGAAATTTACAAGAGAATGTTCAGCCTCATTTTAACTATACAACTGGTAGAAGAAATAGGCCTTCTTTTATGTTGATACTAGAAAGACAAATAAAATGTCATGCATAAGTCATTCACACTAGTACAGCAAATAATCAACAATTCACAGGATTGAATTGTATGATAAGAAAACATTATAGGATTTCTTAACCTGGTTCTTTTATTTGTTCCTTTTTTAGTTACTTACTCCAATTTATTGTAGCTTTTCAATGTGTAAAAAAGAGATATAAGATACATAATCTCTAATATTTCTTCTAATGCTATAAAAATAGCTATTGTTTTATGTAGCAAGAAGAAGCAAAGAATAATTTTTTAGATTGTACACCTATGTTCTCACGAGATTGCATTTCAGATGGATTGAAAGCAGCCTGATATGTATTCAAAAACTATCACTAGATGAAAGGACTCAGCCAGAATCATGCAAAGTACAATCAAATTCACAAAGACAGACTAAACTTTTCAACTAAGGCTATCATGCAATTATATTGTTGGTATATCCCAATAATAGTACATCCCACATCTATTGGTTGTATATGTATCCAAAAATTAGGTTAAGAGATGGATGATAGATACATAGATTAGATAGATAAATAATCAATGGAGAATGGAAAGACAGACATTTTTTCAGCCATATTTTCTAAAATATCAGATGTATAAAATATGCATATTTAATGAAAAGTAAAATTAGACAGGAGACAATACAGACAGTTTAGTAAGAAATTATCAAGAGTAAATAATAGTATTCAGATATATCTGTCATAATGCCCTACAAATACTAAAATTAGCTGTGATTTCTTTTTTCTGTTAGTTCCCTAGGATTCTGCTAAAATCAGCATCCTCATGAGCACTGGTTAACACTATGGTATAAATCATTTACTGATGCCATAAATTAAAAACAAAACAAAAAAACTATATTCAAAGTGACTGAGCTATAGGAACATTTCCTTAAAAGATGAAGGTATGGGAGCATTTTCCACAATGGAGCACTAATGTCATTCACCTGTGAATTAAATAAAGGAAATCAAAGGGGAAAAATGAGCAGCCAGATCAACTGCATAAACCTTTGTCAAAGATAGAAATGTTTATATGGGAGTTCAATGGCTAAACAAAATGCAAGCAGCCACATATTTTTTCAACCAACAACTGGATATCAGTATCTTAAATAAACTCTTTAATCTTTTTCTTTTTTTCATCCTATCCTTGCTTTAAAAAAAATGAAGCACAGTATTTGTTGAAGAGTTTATACACATATTGAGTCATACCCCAATTTCTCAACTTCAAAGTCAATTTAGCAAATAGAAATGATAGTAGAAAAAAGATATAATGTCCTATTGGGAAGAACTGTCTCTCACTAGAGTGTTAACTTAATGAGTGAATCACGTATCTTGAATTATTTTTTAGGTCTAGTTATGCATTTAACAAGGGATTATGCAGCTCCTTCTATGTGGCAGACACAGTGGCCACAAATGTGAGCAAAAATACATTCTCCTTGTCTTCATGGAGCTTACAAATTAATAGGAGATAAATATCCATCAAACAACCCCACAAATAGATGCACAAGTGTAACTGTAATAAAAGCTAAAATGAGTATGGTGCACTATGGGCATACAGTAGGAAGATCTGACCTAATCAGAGAGCTAAGACAAGTTAGGATACCTATTCCTGGAGTCTTGCTCATCAGCAAACAGGCGAAAGAAGTGTATGTAAGAACAGTGTATCCTTCTGTACATCCCAAAGTTCTGTCTTGTGCACAGTCACTGACTACATACCTCTGCATCCAAAGCAGACTCAGCTTTCAGCTGCCCTTGCTGAGACTGAGCCCAGCACATCACAGAAAACGAATTCACCACTCTCTGGCACAACCCCATATCATCCAACACCTTCTTCCACCAGAGCAGCTCAATCTTGGTCCTTATCCATGAATGATGGTTGCAGCACCATGCTCGCTTTACAGGGATCTGGGCAGGATCCATTACCCCTACCCTGAACATATTCATAGTGATGTGCTATATGGTTTAGGAGCCTTGGTAAATAAGTCAAGACAGAACTATGTAAACCCAGAACTTTCTTCAGGTAAGAAGTATGCTTCTGACCAAAAGTTCCTATCAGGAAGAAGCTATCAACATCAAAGGGGAGTACAGAAAGCAATCCAAGACTAACCCCAGAGTCCACCCCTTTCACCCCCATCATCTGTGCCCCTAGAGTAGTCAGGGGAGTTCCCTAACCAGACCTAACTCAGTACTTAAATGTCTTTGACAGGCCTGGGAAACAGAATGCAGAAAAAAAAGTTGTGGCCTTTCGCCCCAGCAGTAGAATCTATTCTTGTTTTTTGGAGCATGAGATGTTTATGACTAAGGAAGAGAAAGTGAACTTAAAAGGCCTTTAATTTAGAAATTAGGTTTAGATAATTTCATATAACAAATCTGATTTAATTTTAAATTTTTGAATACATTTACTTCAAGAATAATTTCAAATCCTCATAGGGTGAGAGAAAGGGCAATTTTTCTATCTTCAAATATAACTTTCCTGAAATTAAAAACAGGAAATCCAGCTTTGTTTTTTATTTTTTTTTATTTCTGTTTTATTTTTTTTTCCTTAGGATTATCTAGGCTATGCAGGCTGTTTTTTGGTTCCATATGAGGTTTAAGGTGTTTTTTTCCAATTCTGTGAAGAAAGTCATTGGTAGCTTCATGGGGATAGCATTGAAAAAAAAAGGCTGAAGGCATCACGCTACCAGACTTCAAACTATATTACAAGGCTACTATAATCAAAACAACATAGTACTGGTACCAAAAGCGAGATATAGACCAATGGAACAAAACAGAGGGCTCAGAAGGAACGCCACACAACTATAACCATCTGATCTTTGACAAACCTGACAAAAACAAGCAATGGGGAAAGGATTCCCTATTTAATAAATGGTATTGGGAAAACTGGCTAGCCATATACAGAAAGCTGAAACTGGACCGCTACCTTAAACCTTATACAAAAATTAACTCTAGGTGGATCAAAGATTTAAACATGAGTCTAACACCATAAAAACTCTAGAAGAAAACCTAGGCAATACCATTCAGGATATAGGCATGGGCAAGGACTTCATGACTGAAACACCGAAAGCAATGGCAACAAAAGCCAAAATAGACAAGTGGGATCTAATTAAACTTAAGAGCTTCTGCACAGTAAAATAAAGTATCAATAGAGTGAACTGGCAACCAACAGAATGGGAAAAAATTTTTGCAATCTACCCATCAGACAAAGGGCAATATACAGAATCTATGAAGAACTTAAACAAATTAACAAGAAAAAAACAACCCTATCAAAAAGTGGGCAAAGGATATGAACAGACACTTTTCAAAAGAAGACATTTATGCAGCCAACAAACATATGAAAAAATGCTCATCATTACTGGTCATTAAAGAAATGTAAATCAAAACCATATTAAGATACCACCTCATGCCAGTTAGAATGGCAATCATTAAAAAAATCTGGAGACAACAGATGCTGGAGAGGATGTGGAGAAATAGGAACACTTTAACACTGTTGGTGGGAGTATAAATTAATTCAACCATTGTGGAAGACAGTGTGGTGATTCCTCAAGGATCTAGAAATAGAAATATCATTTGACCCAGCAATCCCATTACTGGGTATATACCCAAAGGATTATAAATCATTCTACTATAAAGACATATGCACACATATGTTTATTGCAGCACTCTTTACAATAGCAAAGACTTGGAACCAACCCAAATGCCCATCAATGATAGACTGGATAAAGAAAATGTGGCACATACACACCATGGAATAGTATGCTATCAAAATAGACGAACTCATCTTTTTTATGGCTGCATACTATTTGCAGGAACATGAATGAAACTGGAAACCATCATTCTCAGCAAACTGACACAAGAATAGCAAACCAAACACCACATGTTCTCACTCATAAGTGGGTGGTGAACAATAACACATGGACACAGGGAGGCGAACATCACACACAGGGGCCTGGGAGGTGGGGAGCTAGGGGAGGAATAGCAGGTGGCCTGGGGGGTGGGGAGCTAGGGGAGGAATAGCAGGGGGTGGGGGGATTGGGAAGGGATAACATTAAGAGAAATACCTAAAATAGATGATGGGGCGATGGATGCAGCAAACCACCATGGCACATGTATACCTGTGTATCAAACCTGCACGATCTGCACATGTATCCCAGAACTAAAAGTATAATAAATAAATTTTTTAAAACACAGGAAAGCCAATTTATAATTACAATAAAGTTTCTTATCTGAATCCAAAACCCAGTTTTTTTTCCCCTTGGAAACATAAGCACCTGAAGCAAGGGCTGCATTTTGATATTGTCTGTGGCACTTGGCACAGTATCATTTCTGTGAAGGTGCCTTATAAATAGCCTGCGGTGATTATGGTGGTGTAATTTTCATCGCATTTTATGTAACCACAGACAACCCAGGTAACTGTGTGGGTACAATGATGTTCTGCTTAACTTAAGTGCCTTTGTTCCAAACAAGGGCTTCTACTGGGAAAACAAAGCAGGTGTTATAACATAGAGATACTGAAGATAGGGGTCATTTTGCATACTAACATGCACTGCAAAAGTAAATCTGAGCTTCCCCACATTATTGCCAGGAATCACTGTATACTTAAGATGAATCCAGTAAGTACAAACTGGACAAATGATGAAATTTTATGTTAGCAAAATTCCGGACATACTTAACACCTCTTACTCTACTTAATTACACTTTTCTTAACAAAGAAAAGCTTGCACACTTCTATACATTTTCAGTTTTCTCCTATGTATTTAATATTAAAACTTGAAAATAATTTGATCAGAGAACCAGTACACACAGGTGCCTAAGTGAATAATAATCATGAAAAAAACTTGCAATGGCTGCAGCAGTGGGATTCCCATCAGTAATGTGAACAGTGATGCAAAGAAGACTGAAAAAGAGGGAAGGAGCTAATAAGAAAATCCATAGAATAAATAGGCTTCATTAATTTCTGAGCAGGCTGCATAAATCCATTAATGCCTACAGATTAATAATATGGTCATATAAATGAAGTTACTACATCTCTATTTTTTGAAAAATATCATCGCTAATTCATCTTATAGAGTCAAAATTTCATTATCCAAAATGTATAATTTTTTGAATAACATCTTCTTTGAGTAATAGTTTTTGAGTAATACTCAAGAAAGTAATACTTCAATACTCAAAGTAACATCCTCAATTCCCAACTACTATAGTTTATATGTGACCCATTTTTTATGTAATAAAATATATAAAAGGTAAAGTTGAACCTTAGATGTGTATCTAGTGCTTATTCTGACTGACAATGAAATAATGTAATACAACATAGCAAAAGGCCAAAAGAAGGAAGGGCCGCATTTCAGGAGTGCAGAGAAGCACTGCTTTGGAAATGTGTCCAGACAAAGAGAACTCATTCAAGGGATGTGGATAAGAGCCAGGTGGACTAAGGAAGAGATAGTCTATCTGGGTGTCTCAAAAAGGAAGTTTTCATTCTGGAATCTGAAAAGAGGATGAATGTACCTGAAAATCAAACCAGCCAAGAGTGTTTCAAGAACTAGAGTTAGAAAGAATCAACTAGAGATAGGTAGATCAGACCTAGAAACGGAAACCTGCACCTAACTGATAGCTTCCATCAAGACAAATTGAAGAATAAAACTGTGTATTGTTTAAAAATGCGGACAGTATTTTTCTGGAGATGTCCTTGTAGTACATTGACTATCTTTATATTTGCCTTGTTAAAGGTATTACTGAGCTGCCCAAAGGGCAGTGAAGGAAAAGAGATTTTTGGCCACAGGGTTGTAGTCCCTGAGAAATCCTGGAGCTCCTGTGTGATTAGGAAGTTACTAGAGACAGAAAATGATGTGTGTGTCTGTTTGAAGTGAAAGGAGGGAGATGATGATAAAGGCAATGAGTTTGCCCCTTTCTGACAAATCTTACTCTCTACTTATTTATGTCCAATTACCATCATCATCACCATCACCCTCATCTCCAGTGATTACCTAAGTCTCCTGTTCACACTCCTTCCAACTCTGTCTACAAATACCTCCCCCCTAAATACACACTGAAGTTACTAAGAATTGAAAGAACAAATTGTTTGCCCATCCTCATAATCATCTGTCCAAAAAGGTCATTTAAACATTTAATCAAACCTGGAGTCCTCCAGGGGAACGTGTGAGTCATGCCGTTCATCCCACATGCTGAAGCGGGGCTTTCTGTCAGTTTTAGGAATGATACAGGCTGATCCTACAAAGAAATCAGTCACGGGGACATTTTCTGTCATTAGGCTGAGAACAAAAAGCTAACAGTTTCCTGGACTCTACTGAAATAAACCTTCACACTAATTAATGAAACCCCTATGGAAAGCATCATGCCAGAATCCAAGGAGGCTGGCCACGTACTGACATGTAAACTAACATTCCTGCAAAAGAGAGGGTAGGTGAGCGTCCTAAGTCAGTATGAATTATTTGTTTTTCTGCTACTTTGGATCAGCTACACTGCTGCTTCCTTTCACAGGTACAAATACACAAAAAAGGGCTTCCGTTTCATAAAAGTGGCTCTGACAAATGACACTCCTCAGGGTGCTGAACCCGACACTGGCAGCCAGCCTGTTCTGTGCCCTCAGTCTGCCGGTACTTTTCACTTCCAAAGCTATCAGCCTGCTTCAGACCTATGCCTTCACTCTGACTAGAGACAAAACGATCACAGTGGAAATCCTTCTGCGTGCTGCTAATAAGCCTATTTAGAGTCAATAAGAAAGCCTCATTTTGTACCACCAATAAAGGCTTTCAAGAGTACTACGTCAGTAAAACCAAATATTTCTGTATACTCCCTGTCCTCATTTTACATCAGCCTGAGAGGTGATGCTCAGCAAAACACTAGACACTATGACCTCCAAGTTTCCTTCCTTCTCTAACATCCTCTGGTTCTCTGTTGGACAGTAGGATTTAAATTTTATTTAAATTATCTTATATTCTGATAGATTCCTGAGCCCTTTTTCAGTTTTAGATAATCTCACTGTGGTTTGCTGAATTGGCATATCTGGAGTCTTGGATCTCCCTTGGCAAAGAACTGAATATTGCTCCCAACCAATAGCTTAGCTAGCCCTGCCTATTTTCTTTCTGAAAGAGATCTGGGTAGGAGGCAGATATAGAGCATCTTTCCACCTCCCACAGAAAGCCTAGGGAAAGCTCTGTTGTTCATGAACCATGAACAAAAGGATAATTCAAATCAGCAATAATGTCCTTAATGAAAAATAATAATCATTTTCCCAAATGAAAATCTACAATTCTAACCATTTGATCACAGTGATGTAAGCAAATAAACCCGCAGCTAAAGGTTATGTATGGGTCAGTAATTTAATGGAAACTGATACATGGGTGGAATGACATCACCTCTTTGTCAGAATACTAACTCCTCTACCACATCCTATGTCAGCCCAGCATTGGAGTGTAATGGACAGGTGCAGAAAGAGATAAGTACCCTTTTCTAAACACCATGCAGGTTTGACATTTAAGCTCAATGGTTTAGCTACAGAGCGTTTTGGTAACATAAAGAGAAACCAGAGCAATTTGAGTGCCCTTTGTGAAAGATAGGTATACAGGTAGCAACCACCACTCTCACCACCAAAATCTAAAAACACGGAAAATTAGCATTTATCAAAATTTCTCAGAGGTTAAGTTACCTACCCAAGATTCCACAGCTAGGATGCAGTGTTTGAGAGTCTACTAACAAGGCTGAGAATTATTAGTCACAGAAAGCATAACAGAAACACTTAGCTCCTCTTAGGTCTTATGATCCAGTTGATAAACTTGCTAGCACTTTGAACAGATTTTCACTTATACTGCAAAGAAAAATGCTTAGCTGAATTACTGTCTATCTGGGTGGCAAGTAGCACACTCCTACCATTTGTAAAATAATATTTTGGTAGACTAGAGGGCATGTTGTTAAAGGAACTCAAAGGAGAATTATTTTGATGAAGTTAAGGACATTCTCTAATATGTGTGTTTTATAATTCTGCAACTTATGTAGCAAGAGATCTGAATAAAATGATGCTGAAAAGCTGTATATCATTTTAATTTTAATAAATCAAATCACATTTTATATTCACTGACTGGGAAGTCAGTATTTAGGAAACCTGTGAGAAATTAGTTTAATATAAACGATTTGTCTGTATTGCAAATATTCACCTCCTGACTTAATTCATAATTTTAATTTTTATATAAAAACAAAAATTTAATTCATTAATATTGTCTTAAAATGAGGCAGGTTCATGCCATGTGAAATAAATCATTTCCACTTATCCATAATACATTGTGTTGGGATGCTTGCAGCTGCAAATGATAGAAAACCCAATCCAAAATGCCTTTAAAAATTGTTGTTCTATAGGTCTATCAGCCTAGACTTCTGCCGTCTAATACAGTGGTCATTAGCCACATTTAAATGTAAAGAAATTGAAGTTACATTTACATTTAAATGTAAAGTAATTAGAATTAAATAATATTTGAAATTTGATTTTTCAGTTTGCGCTGGCCATGCATCAAGTGACTACATGTCACTAATGGCTACTTTAGTGGACAATGCAAATAGAGAAAAATCTTCTTCACCTCAGGAAGTTCTATTAGACAGTGCTAGCCTCAAAGAAAAGGAAGTTGTTAAATCAGTAAGCAACAGTATCTGTTATATCCCCTACGTAGCAGGTAGTAATCTTTATGCATGTTATTTCCTTTAACTTCCCAATCACTCTGTGAAGCAAGTATTATTATAATGTATTAGTCTGGACTCTAGATTTCCAGCTAAAAATGGGAAGATGTAATTATGAGAACCTTGAACTATCTCATAGACCTACAAGAAGGGCCTGGTTAAAGTCCTCATCATCATCAGAACTCTTTCCGTTTGTCGACTTTATTCTACTGCACAAATCAATGTTATTCTTCCAGGCCAGCTTCCCTGCTTGTAGTGGCAACTTCCCAGCCTCCAACTACTGCCTCCCATCCCCTAATAGAGAATGACCTTTTTCCTTTCATTCCCATTTTAGATACTACTTGGAAGGACTCTGATGATTTAGCTTGGGTGAAGAGCTCAGTGTTAAATCAATCAGTTGCAGCTGAAGAGACACCTGGGAGAGGATGAGGGCTGTAGAACAGAGATGCGGCTATAGAGGCTCCACTTATGGTCAGGGAAGACAATTTCTAGAGAAACTGGAATGCCAGGGTCCTCTCCTTCAACACACTTCTGAGTCCTCAAGGCTGTAGCTCAGGCCCTCTGCAATCTCCACTCCACACACTTTCTGGGTCTGTCTCACCAAGTCCCATTAATATACCAGTGACCCCCAAATTCTCTGTCTCAGCAAGACTTTGTATTCTTAGCTTCAGACACCTAACCAACTAACTCTTCCCAGACATCTGCAGCTATATATTTCATAGGTTCCTTAAACTCAGCATATCCCACAAAATTCATCATCCTCATTTTTCCCACCTTCCCCAATCATTCATTATGTCAAGAATGCTCTTTCAAACAATGACCAAATTTCCCATTCCAAGAATCAAGGCATCATCCATGATTTGTCCTCTCCTTAAACACTCGATTAACTGCCAAGTCCTACATACATCTCTTAAATGTCTTTTATTAATATATCCATCTATTTCTGTCCATTCCCAGTACAGTGCAACCATCATAGGCTGGGCCACTCTCATTTCTGGAGAATTACTGTAATATCTCACAGGTCTCCCTTCTTCCAGTGTTATGCCTCACCAATACATTCTCTAAACTACAGCCAGAATAGTCTTTCTAAGATGGTGATTCTATTAATCTGTTCCTTTTGGTGCCCATGCATTGACTTTCAAAGCAAATTTCAGCTGCCTCTTGAGACATGTAAAATCTTATATGATCTGTCCCTTGCCTAGGTATCCATCCTTAACTCTTACTATCTCTCTCTCCTAGTCTCTCCAACAGCCATCTTGAACTTGTTCAGTTTCTCAAACTGCTATCCTTTCCCTTGTTCACTTTCTTTGTGCCTCCCTCTCGTTAAAATAATAATTGTACTTATTACTTCTTTGTCTCAATTTTGCTCATTATTTCAGTTGCAACTCCAGTGACATCAATCTTCTCCCTTAGGCTACATCAGTTCTCCCTGCTATATGCTGGCTATTCACTTAACATAACATTGCATTGCAGGAACTGGGCTAAATTATTCACCTTCCCAATTAAACTATAAGCCCCATGAGGACAAGAACCTCATTTTTGTTTTGCTCACCAACATGTCCTTGATATCTAATAGATAGTGTTTGACAAAGAGCTGAAAATAAGCTGTATTTACTTCATTCATTTATTCCACAAATATTTTAAGGAAGCCTATTTGTGCCAGATGCCACCCAAGGCACCCAGATGTAGCTGTGAATGAAACAAAATCTCTGCCCACATGAAACCCATGTTCTTGGAGGGTAAAAAACCCTGATAAACTAATAATTTTTTGAATGCTTAAATTGCATAAATAAATACACTGTTAACATTTGTATAACTTTACACATCTTTTAAATTGTATAAATGAAATTAAATGACATTTTCCATTATGTACTTCAAGTTGTCTTTTCATTATTCTGTTACCTCATTAGAGGTAGTATGGAAATAAAGTACTTTCTCCTCAAATATTATAAATGTATTTTATTAGGAAAACAAAACACCACAGAATCATGGTATTTATAATCAGGTAACTAAATATTCCAATTAAAATTTGACTGATGAACACAGGCCTATATGTGTTTCTAGAATCATATTCCCATTTAAATTAGCATCACAGTCAGGAATTTAAAGATAAACTACCAGAAGAGTTCGTTTTCTTCTTAAATTACAGTAAAAGTCCTTTTATAACTATGTTGAGCCTTTTATTAAAAAATATCATTCCAATAATTAAAATATTAATCAAATGCATGCCATGCTAGGCATCATGCATCATATCTACATCACTATAATGAACAGGAGGACTATTTGGCCATACATTACAGGCTGATTAACTTAACAGACATATAATGCTAAGAATATGCTAAGTCCCAAAGATACAGATCTTGCTTACTAGTAACTTACAAACTATTATCTGACTATTATCTTCCCACAAAATATAAGCTCCTTGAGGGCAGATGTTTAGTACAATATAGAGTTTAACAAATGTCATAAGTAACCAAAAAAGAAGACTCTTCAGTAGCTTTTCTCAATTAAGTTCTAATCACACTTTATGTCTCCTTTGCCCTGCTGTATACAATTCTTTGTTCAGCTAGATAGTTATTTTGTTTAGCTATGTTCCTAAGAGTTTGTGGTAATTCTCTTTTATTACAACAAATCATGTCTATGAGGTTCTCTCAAATCCCATGGGTTAAAAGGAATCCCAAAGTAAAACACAGAGAATAAATATTTCTTTTGAAATATAAATAATTAGTCTCTCATATTTATCTGTTTTGCATCTTTTTTGGAATGGAGGAGACATCAAGTTTTCCTGATATTGAATCATCTATACATTGTTCCTTTTTTAAAATTTTGTTTGGTTTGGTTTTAATGAACTGGTTCCTTCAACTGAAGTTTAACTATTTAAAGGAAGACAATTTCTCCTAATGTTCCTGTATTTTTCTAAATTTCTCATCCTCTCTGGCCCAAGCCTTACCATAGTTTTTCAAGTAATTGGCTATCAAAAATGCTGAACTGTCACCTGTTTGTCTTTTCCATTTCTGAGTTCTTCAGTGTAATATTCCAGAGTTTGTGTTTATTCAGATACGTTCATCTTCCAATCAGTCAAGCTAATGCCAATTTCTGTTGTGGGTTTTGTAGAAAGGAATTCCTAGACTCCTGAATTCATTTTTTTCTCTCTGTAAGATGGGCATTTTTCTGTTTTAAATTATTGTCTGAACAAATGTGAGCATTTACACACTCTTGAAATTAACTACAATTGCTTCCCTTCTAAAAATGTTAGTTTCTCAGACCAAATGCATAAATATGACCCCCTTTGAAGTCAGGAGCTTCACAAAGATGAAATACTTAACCTTGGATGGCCACTGAAAAAATATACTGGCCCATATACCAGGAAAAATAGTAGAATGGTTCAGTGCAACTCAGTCCCACTTTGGGAAAGGTCTTCAGAGCAGGAAAGGATCAAGGAAAGAATCAAATCAAGACTTCAGTCCTATCATCTTTAGGTAGCTACAGGGCTTTAGACAACTAACCTGACCAGATAGGCCTCAATTTCCCTTTCTGCAAAGTGAGGAAACTGAGCCAAATAATCTCTAAGGACCTCTCCAACTCCTTCACTCTATGTGTATTTATGATTGACAGCACAGATTTTTAAGTTTTCAGAATTTTTTTTTGTTTCTGACATGGCAAACTTTATAATCTACTTTGCAGATTTTGAAGATACAGGTGCATCTGTATACATTTCTTTAAATTTAGTAATTTAGTAATTAAGCTTCCCACTTTCAAATTTACTAATGAGAAAAACACGCACACACACACACATATTACTCTGTCTTTATACTTTACTGATTTGAATATGTACTGAAGTGAGTATATAAAGCAGATTACTGATTGCATATTTTTGCACTGACAATTTATAGGTAAAGTCTTATTTAGACGATCTTCTGTAAGACACCTTGAGTTTATCAGTAACCTTTAGCACAAGTGAATGTTTATTTTGCTAATTTAGCTTCAGGTGCTCTTGTTATCAGTATAAACTAACTCTCATATTCTGTTACTCAAAGTATAGCCCAGAGCTCACCAGGATCCACGTCACCTGGGCACTGGTCAGAAATGCAGAATGCCTGCCTCCAGAGCCACAGAATCAAAATCTGCATGTTAACAAGGTGCTCAAATGATTTGTGTGCATGCTAAAATTCTAGAGATGCTATTAGACATTATAGTGCTTTAAAATAGACTTTTTTTTCCTTAAGAGAATGAATAAATGAGTAAATGAACTATTATTTAGCAACATGAACTGCTTTTTGCTTTTTTGGCTTAATGTAGCCATAGGTCTATTTTTATACAAGGCGAGGGGCCAGGGAACTGGATGTAAAGGTTTATACTGTTCAAGACCCACTAGCAAAAACTACCTATACCACTGAAAATCAATGTGAAGAATATTAAAATATTTACTACTTTATACAAGATAGGTAACAACCAATATGTTATTTTTGCTTCACTTTATAGTTCATGATTAAAATTCCACAATGTATTGCATCATACATAAAGTATTATAAAAAGAAAAACAGAAAAATACTTTTCAACTATGTGATGAAAGTTCTAATATAAGTAAATAATAAATAGAGGATATAAATGTCAAGGACAAATCCAAATAAAAGAAACCAGGAGCCTGGTTGCAGCTCTGAGACTAATGCTGTGATTTGTCAATAATTCACTTTACTTCTCTGGATTCTGGTTTCTTCACTAGAAAACAAGAGATGATTCTTCTTTTACATCCCAGCTCTAAATTATGAAATCTAGTATGTCTGAAATCAATGCCTGTTTTATCATCTCAGATGGATCTATTGAAATTAAACATGAAATCTCAGGAACAGCATAAATAAGTCATTCTGGGATTTCTGCTATTTTATTTGCAAAGAACAGGAGCATATGAATGGCCACCTCATAGTGCTAATGTAAAGGCATTCTCCCCGACAGAGTTTTACTCTAGGCAAGGGGACAAATGAGGATGGCAGAACACATTTTAATT
This sequence comes from Cacajao melanocephalus, assembly GCA_963573385.1. Classification (NCBI taxonomy): domain Eukaryota; kingdom Metazoa; phylum Chordata; class Mammalia; order Primates; family Pitheciidae; genus Cacajao; species Cacajao melanocephalus. Next base: position 7,712 of record CAUYLG010033243.1, on the reverse strand, counting down.
CAGGCGAACCTATCTTGGTTATCTTTCACTCTGAACCACCAAATCAAATTATGTAAATTCATCCTCCTTTATAACTACCTATTTCCTTCATATGGTCTCCGGGAGTCCTGAGTGAATAGGAGAGAGCTCCTGCCTTTCATAACCTCCCAAAACAGAGGACTGCTGAGAGGTAGTTATAGCTGAAAAGTTACCTAGATAATCTAGCATCAGAAAATAAACTGACAGGTCTTTCAGGGAGCTAATTATTGAGCCTGCTATTTGGTTCACTGACAGGATTGCTTGTTTGTGGGAAGAAACATATTTGTGCATTGCTTTTTCCATTACCGCTATTTCTATCATCATAAATAAGAATCAATAGGCCATTTTGTGTAGCATACGCTCACCACTATTTAGTATCTGAGTGTCAGCTGTATGCAGGCTAAGCAGCACTGCCCCAGCCTCCTGGCTGAGAATTAAAACCCCACAGATAAAGAATACATCTCAAATTGCACAAGACAGTGTATATGTCTTTGTGAGTTCCTTGAGAGCAAGGGAGGTCTGTTGTTTGTCTCTCCCTCTGAAGCACAGTGCCTGGCACATGGTGGGCTTCAAAATGAATAATGAATGAATGGATGGATGAATGAAACAGGAAAGTTTTAAGATAGGATATGGAATCAACTGTATTTACTGGGTCAGTCAAGGGATGTTGTTTTGATAAGGGCAGAGCTATTTACAATTCATGTTGGAGAAAGGAAGGAAAAGAGCCCAGCTTGAGTCCAGAGAAAGCTGGCTTTTGTTTACAGCTTAACCCACATACTCAGGTCTCTGCAATATTCACTATCTCACTATAGAAGACAAGAAACCAGAATGACAGTCATTTAAAAAGTAAAGCAAAACCCCTGAAGAAAGACTCCCCTGCCAATGAGAATCTTGCTGGACAAAACAATGTCAAGTAAGGGACTGATCAGAGAAGAGATAGGAACTGAGAAAAAATGAGGTGATGAAGAGAGAGGAATGTGACAGAGGCCTGAGTGGGGAAATAAGTGCGTGAAAAATGTGTGAAGACAGGAAGAGGATGAAGATGCAATTCTCAAGAGAGTCTTTGGGTGTCTGGGTTTTGGAAAGTGGAAAGATATTAAGCTTGAGAGTACAATGAGGGGAGGAAAGGAGGGAGGAAAGGTCAGATAAAAGTCTATAAACAACGCCCATCACCATGGATAACAAGTATAAAAGAGTCCTTTTTTCTTCTTGAGAAAGACAAAGAGAATTTTAAGTAGGATTAAGTACTAGTAGCTTTCAGAACTCAGCAGCTCCCAGAAGCAATAATAACTACATAAATAGCTAAGTGGATGGTAGGAATTACCTCACTTGGAATTTGGCCAGCAAATCAAAAGTTAGCAGTAATATCACATCTTTCTGAAAGCTTTCCTGAGATTCTAGAGGGGAAAATTATCTCAGAAAACGGTTTCAACTGAGTAAATTTCATGAAGAGAATGCTCCTCACTGCTTGAAGATATTCTATCTCCAGAAAATTGATAAGACAGAAACCCCACCCTGCTGAGAAGCAAGCTCTCATCCATATAAATACATTGCCAATATTGCCCCCAATGGAAGTAAATAATTACATTCACAGATTACCGTCACCTAATGTAAAATTTTACTCAACATGTATAAACCTACCGATGATGTTCTGAATGCACAAAAAGGGCCTCATGGATATCTCACTTTCAGAGAGTGCCTTAACTTTTTGACTCATTGCAGGTAGTTAAAATCTGAACTGTTTAAGGCCACATTTTAAAACACTTTACAAATGCTGGACACCTCTACTTATGAATATCCTGCAGATTTTTCCTTTCAAGTACATTTAACCACTAACATGCTAGATCATCTTCCCTCCTCTCCAAAAACAAAGATGAAAACTGGGTATAATGGTATAATTTGGGGCCCAAATATCTTCTCTCACCATCTGGAAACTGTCATATGTTGCTTTAAAAAAATTAAATTAGTGTTACTTATTTCTTTTCTACCCAGAGACAAGTTATTTTGGTATCACCCACAATGGAATTTGCATGAAAATCTGTTTACTGACCCAGTTCCCTTAGGGGTGCATTTGCCCTAGCACTTGGAGTAAACACCATTTTCATTGCACTAGAAATAGTTCTAATTGGGCAAATTGTTATAATTTTAGCAACACCCAAATAAATCAAAGGAATTGAAGGCAGACATGCCACAAAATCTGGATTTGGCCACAAACCAGTTCAGTATTTGCACCTGAAATAAAAGTCTAGTCATATACCATCTGACCATATATAGATGCTAAAGAAACAGCTACATACCTCAACTCAACTTAGAAAATATGAGTATGTTTGTTTTTTATTTTACTTGAAGTTCTGGGATACATGTGGAGAACGTGCAGGTTTGTTACATAGGTATACATGTGCCATGGTTTGCTGCACCTATCAACCTGCCATCTAGGTTTTAAGCCCTGCATGCATTAGGTATTTGGCCTAATGCTCTCCCTCCCCTTGCCTGCAACACCCTGACAGTCCCCAGTGTGCGATGTTCCCCTCCCTGTGTCCATGTGTTCTCATTGTTCAACTCTCATTTATGAGTTAAAAAAAAGAAAGAAAATATAAGTTCGGAGAAACCGGTTATTCTGAAAACAACCTATTAAAAAGTTATGTGACTGGTTAATAGTGTGTGTGCATGTATGAGTTCATCCATTTCATTAATGGGTATATTTTCACGAATACAGTCTAAATAACAGAAAATGAATTTATAGAGAATCAAACAATAACATTCATAACTCAAAGTTAAGCACAGTGTAAAATATATCCCAGTGGAAAGCACATAAGTGTGTAAACTCCCCTTCCAAACCCTTCTATAAACTGTCCCGTCTCTATTTTCCATTATCCCTTGACATGTATTGCCCTCTCTAAGAAGCTGGACCTTTTTAGCAGTTCATGCACCTCCATGTCACGCCCTACTCTATGCCTCTGTCACACTGACACTCACTTTCCTCTCATCTGGAATGTTCTTCCCCAAATCCTTCTTGTCATCAAACACTCACCTCCTCCACAGAGCTCGGATTTTACAATGTGAACTTACATACATTTTCTGAACTTCCCTAATCTATACTGACATTTAGCATTTAATCGTAAAACCTTCCTCTTTGATTATGTATATGTTTGTATGTACCTTTTTCCCCCAAGCAAATCACATGATTCAAAGGTAACATCACTGTTTAATGCCTCTCCTTAAAGTTTCCATCAAGATCCTACTCTGCATTTAATCTCTTTCATTAGTTATCCTTTATATATTTTTTTAAACATTTTTTTAAATGTGCCCTATCCTAAAGAAATCTCCTTGATTCTTTCTTGAGCTCTCCCACCATATCTACTTTGAAAACTTCTTGACACAGCATCCCTTCCTCCACTTCCTCTATTCTGTTCTCTCTCAACTCCTCCCATTTGGTTACCCTGTCACAGCCTTATCTCTCGGCCACAGGTCCCTGCAGCACCGAAACTTGAAGCACCTGTCTTTCTCCTGGAGATTGAGACAACCTTAACTCCATGTTCAACTCCTTCCCGCAAACCCAGCATTCTCAGCATCCTTTCCTGGTTCCTGGCCTTGAATTCTCAATCATCACGCCTCATATTTTCTCAGTCCCCTTTGGCAATTGCATCTTTGCTCTTGTCTTTAACTTCAAAATCTCTAAGATTCCCTAATTTCAAATTTCAGTGAACTCTCTGTGGGGTCCCAGACGTTATGCTGCCACCTGCTGGCCAGCTCCATGGGGCTATCTCAGAACAAAATTTCAAGTTTATTTCCAAATACCTAACCATTCATTTTATCTTATTTTTCCTCTGTTAACTAATTACATCACCATTTTCCCAGACCTCTCTGATAGAGGTTTAACATCAGCATCCTCCATGACTTACAATCTTCCCCCACCATCAACCACTCAGTTTCTACTATAAACATAACACTAACTACCAGAGTGCGTCTGTCCTGTGTGTTCCATCCCTAGCTAGCTCTTCTTCTTTTTTTTTAGATGGAGTTTCTCTCTGTCACCCAGGCTGGAGTGCAGTGGTGCGACCTCCGCTCACTGCAACCTCCGCCTCCCGGGTTCAAGTTCAAGCAATTCTCCTGTCTCAGCCTCCCGAGTAGCTGGGATTACAGGTGCACACTCCCACGCCTGGCTAATTTTATTTTATTTTATTTTATTTTTAGGAGAGACGAGGTTTCATCGTCTTGCCCAGGCTGGTCTCGAGCTCCTGAGCTCAGGCAATCCACCTGTCTTGGCCTGCCAAGGTTCTAGAATGACAGGCGTGAGCCACCACACCCAGCCCCTAGCTAGCTCTTCTTAGACCATGACTTCTTGTCCCCAGGATACTGGATGAGTCCTCACTGAACTGCCTCCATTTTCTCCCCTGAACCCCAATCCTCCTCACACTTCTGCCAGGCAAATCTTCTTGAACCAAGTGTCTGAGCAATTATCTAGATGAAAAGCTTCAAGTCATTGTGTCCTACTGGTAGAATAAAGCCCAAATTCCATAACTCTGGAACTTCTAGAAAGAATTTCAAGACCGTGTGTGACCTGACTCTAGTCTATCATCATAGCCTCGGCTGCCATCAAGCTTCCTCTCTCACGGTATTCACTCTTGATCCAACCTCTCTGAACTTCTCTTTTCTTTTTTCCTTTACTTTGAACAAAAGAGCCTTATTCTGGCACTAGATATTGTCATACACTGCTGTCATATCTTTACACAGCTGACCACTTCTTGTCACTCAGGTCTTATCTCAAATGTCACCTCCTCTAGCAAAGCACACTCAGACCACACCATCTAATTGCCTTCCTCCTCCTAATGCCCAGGTTAGTCTTTCACAGTTAAACTGTTGCATTTCTTCTAAGCACAGCTCAGCATCTGAACGCATCTGTTCATTTATGTTTATTACAGAGTGTCCATCTCTGCACACTGAAATGTAAGCCCCGTGAGCATGAATATTGCCTTTCTTCACTCACCCCACCTCCTGGAAAAGTGCCTGGCACACAGGAAGCCTGAAATCAGATTCCCACACAGCGTGGCACCCATTTCTACCTCCTTATTCTGTCTCTGTTTATATGTCTGTGCTAGCTTTTAGCATAGTACATCTTTTATTTGAACAGCTATTTACAAAGAAAGTGAGGAGGAGGGTAAAGGAGGACATATCAAAGCCTGGGGGTGGTGGGGTACAGGAAGGAATGAATCATTTCTAAAACACACATTCAAGTTGTGTAGTTTTCAGTGTAAAGGATGTGTGCATTTTTGTTAAAATCGACCCTAATGTTGTATGTTTTTGATCCTGCTATGAACGGTACTCTTTAAATTTCATTTTCCATGTGTTAGTTTCTAATATGCATATTAAAAATGAACGTTTATATTGACTTCATATCTGTAACCTTGATAAATTTACTACTCAGTTCTAAGTAACTGTTAAAATTATGTGATTTTGGGCTGGGCATGATGGCTCATGCCTGTAATCCCAGCACTTCAGGAAGCTGAGGCGAGCATATCACCAGGTCAGGAGTTCGAGACCAGCCTGGCCAACATGGTGAAACCCCATCTCTACTAAAAATATAAAAATTAGCCAGGCATGGTGGCGGGCACCTGTAATCCCAGCTACTCAGGAGGCTGAGGCAGGAGAATCACTTGAAGCCAGAAGGCGGAGGTTGCAGTGAGCCGAGATCACGCCACTGCACTCCAGCCTGGGCAAAAGAGCAAAACTCCATCTCAAAAAAAAAAAAAAAAGTGGTTTTTTTCCTATGTGCACAATCATATTATCTGAAAATAAAGTTTAATTCGTATATTCAAAAATGCACATTCAATATCATTATTTTTAAGCACAAGCTATGGCAAGTGAAGCATCAAAAAATCACACATGTTCCGGGATAGCTGCTATGCAGGATTTAAGAAAATAATAGTATTACAGAGGACAAGGATTAAAACAGTTGAAAAATACTGTCTTATAACAACTTATTATGTTACATATTACATTTTGCACTCCTGGAGAGCAATACTATGCCTTGTTTATTTGTCTATATTCCATCAAACCTAATAAAATACATTTTCCAAAGCAGACAACAAATGTTTTCCAGATACCCCAGTGCTGTATACATGGTATATGTTCAATAAATACTTGCTGATTGACTGAAAGAACCAATAAACAAATTTAAGTTCGTTGAATGATCAGTATATGCTCAGCCCTGCTGAGACACTATAACAAGAGAAACAACAAAATAGAAAATATACTCATCATTATCCATGTAGAAAAATGTCATTTATCAGGTAATGATGAAAATAAATGCACCACAGAAAACATCTGAGTGGTTACCTGTGCACTTCTTTATATGACTGTTCCTTTTCCCATGTGATCCTAACTTGCAGCCAAAATTCTCCTCCCAAAATTCTGCAAACCACACATTTCTTCGATTATTGGCAAGAGTTCGGCTTCTAAAGTATCGATCAAATCCTATTTTAAAGGAGAAAGGTATGATTTTAATTTTCTTTCAAAAATTAAATACTGTCAGAACTTTTGAATGGACATTACACTGTGATCACTGCATGAAAAGAAAAAGAAAACCACATAACAAATGAGAGAAAGCCAGTAGCCTATAAATAAGGCTTCTCTTACGGCAAAAGCCAAGGAGGATCAATTGACAATACCCCCACACCACCACCACTACTCAAGCACCTGGTTCTATGAATGAGTACAACAGGAAAGCCTGATGTCAGTGTCTTTTTTTTTTTTTTTTTTTGAGACAGAGTCTCACTCTGTCACGCAGGCTAAGGTGTAATGGCGCAATCCTGGCTCATCGCAATGTCCACCTCCCGAGTTCAAGCGATTCTCTTGCCTCAGCCTCCTAAGTAGCTGAGATTACAGGTGCCCATCACCACACTTGGCTAATTTTTGTATTTTTTAGTAAAGACAAGGTTTCACCATGTTGGCCAGGCTGGTCTCAAACTCCTGACCTCAGGTGATCCACCTGCCTTGGCCTCCCAAAGTGCTAGGATTACAGGCTTGAGCCACCGTGACCAGCCATCAGCGTCCTTCTTATACCCTCTCCTACTCTACTTCTCCTGCAGGCAGCAAACAGTGACTTTGTGCTGAATCCTGAATACTCAGAACCCGACTTAAACTTCCCTAATTCTTTTCTCTCTTTCCTAGCATGGATCAATGTTCCAGACATTCCTGTGTTTCCACATACTTCAAAATTTATCTCTCCTATATGTTCTGTTTTCAGGTAATTCAATAAAGCAATTGTGTTAATGCAATATTTTGGAGTCATGGGTAAGTGAACTTAAAGTGTCAGTTTGTTCAGGTAACCATTTTATTGAAGGAAGACCCCCTAGAAATAATGCCTTACTCCAAAGGATAATGTTAAAAGTGGGAATTTCAGTTACTGTCAAATCAATTGGAAAAGGTATTTAGAAGACAGACTGCCTTTCAGGATGCTCCAAGTCTTTCCTGTTGCATTTATTTATCTATAGGATAAGCCCAGCATCATATATTCATTTTCTATAAATCAAGCATTTTCACTCCAACAATGCTATAACCACCACAAATACCCAAGAAAATATGCAAACTCAAACTCAAAGTGCAATTACTAACATAACGGAAATAATTGACTATGGTCTTTTTCTTAAAAAATATCTAGTGGGTACTCTTTCCTAAATACATACATACATACA